>JALPQI010004357.1:0-74196 GCA_025490895.1 Thaumatotibia leucotreta | reverse complement strand
AGATTTTTTATTGTTAAGATTTTTCGCATCAAGCGTCATGGTCGTCATGGACACCTTTGCGTATGGGACGATGCGGGCCGGTTTATTATTTTAATTAGTATTAAGGTCTAAATTTAAGTGTTTCATATAAATTTTCTGCATAATGTTAAGTGTAGTCTATACAATCAGAGGCGCGTTTATCAAAAACATGTAGCTTGTAATACAAGTGGAAGTTTCTTTTTATCGCCACTAATTAGATAAGAACTTCTACTCGTCTTAAAAATTACAAGTTTTTAATAAACAGGCTCCAGTCTTAAATGTTTTTAATTTCTGATATTTTGTATTTTACAGCATTCGTTATTGTTATGTTGGTAGGTTTATTTGACATGAACTTTTGTAGATTAGTTATTATTGTATTTTTGGGTATTCTACTTGTAAGCGACTTGGGGCCCGTTTCTCGAAAGCTGTAACTTGTAATACGAGTGGAAGTCACTTTTTAATATTATTAATTAGATAAGGACTTCCGCTTGTAGTATTACAAGTTACAAGCTTCCGAGAAACAGGCCCTTGGTGTATAACTGTAAGCGTATTTGCCAATTATTAAAAATCTAAGGACTGATTTTTCAATCCTCCGTTAACAGTATTGTCTAATTAAAGCTAGCCCTGTCCTTTTTTAACTGATGATTTGAGAAAAGAATGGTGATCATTTTAACTAAAAGATAGGTATATTTGGGGATTGAAAAAACAGCCTTAAATATACTTATAAATAGAATGTGTGAGTACCTCCTGTGCCAGGTTGACGAAGGGCACGCGCTCGTCGGCAGCGGCGACCACGTGCGCGAGCTCGGGCAGGAAGTACGCGGGCTGGCGCACGCGCACCGCGCGGCTGTTGTTCCCAGACAGCTTGCGCTTGCCCGGCTGCAGCCCTGCACACCGAACCACAGAATAGGCATGATGACTGGCAAGTCAAATCAGCATCTTTTTTAACTGTCAAAACGATCGCCACTATGGAATTTTATATGAAATACTCAAAAGTGACGTCACGTTTGAGTACTGCCAAATGACGTACTCTTTTAAGTTCTTTTCAATTTATTAAATAGAAGTTCTGTACAAAAATTACTGCAATCTACATCTTAGTAGTTATTTCTGCGTGTATTATGTCATGCATCGCGTTAAATAATTTATTTTAACTACAGTCATCATCCCTATTAGATTTGGATAGAAGAAACAAGTTCATTCATTTGTATGGCGGCCGAGCGTGTCAGATTTTGTACTGAAGTTGTTACATGCCTATGATTTTAAATATATCTCAGGCCCTTGAGTATTCATATTTTTTTGTGTTGTTGCAATTAATATTACTTAAGGAGGCATTAATCCCTTAGTCGACTCTTACGACACCCGCGGGAAGAAGTGTCACTGACAATATTTTGATACAAGATTGATGATGGGCAGCAGCGTCATCATAGTGGACACATTACTGCGATCGCCAATCCGTTTGCCCAGCGTGGCGATTATGGGCATTTACCTCCTAATGCGTCTATACGCATAGTATAGTTAATAGGAGAGGCCTACGTCCAGCAGTGGACCGAGATAGGCTGATGAAGTGAAGGAGGCATTATTCATGTTTTTGTTCACTTCAACTTACAAAATTTTACGCCAGAAAGCTGCAAGCTGCGATTAAAGACGGACAACTAGATACGTTTGCTTGATCTATGGTATATATGACATCTGTGCACCGAACGGCTTCAATAGCTTCTAATACTACAACCACCTTATTCATAAACACCTCAAAACTTCGAAATCTGTTAAGTATTGTTTGTCCTTTTCGATCTTATCAATATGTCTATAACACCGAAAGCGACAAATTAGACTCATCAGCTTGCTAAGTTAGGAGCTGATTATTAATAAGGGGATTAGACGTGTCAATTGACATACAGGTCGATTCCAAAAGAGCTGTTGTGAACAAAATTAATGACCTGAAGAATGACATCTATCAATATTTTTAGGCAGCAGGCTTTTCTGACATCCACACACAGAAACTTCATGTCAGTAAATTGATCCATTCGCGCCAGCTCTTACGATTTACCTGCACAACTAGACATGGGTAAACGCGAAATATATTTTATTTGATAATACAATCCTGTAAAAAACAAATCGCAGAAATACATATATAAAGAAATAAGATTTCTTTGAATAGTCTACAGTGCGTGACTCTGTCGGTAAAGTAGAAACCTACGTAGTAAGACCAACAGATGGCGCTACAAAACTTCATTGCTGCACTGTCGGTAAAACTGGATTGGGATTTTAAAAGATGGCGGATGTGCTATGAGAAATTTATCAACTCAAATAATAACAAAATAAAGTGAAATACTAAAAAGTGTAAAGTGGGAATCGACATGCCAATTAATAGACTTTAAATGTCGTTTCTTTGTTTTCAGGTATGTTTTCATGTTATTGAGGCTAAACAAGTTAAATCGTAAATGTAAACTTATGATTAAATAAAAATCTTTGTTTTCAGAGCAACACATTGAGTTTACTTTTGTGGATTCCCAATAATCATTAAGAATTGTCTTATAAAACGACATTTCTAGTAAAAAACAATATGGAGAAACTAAGATTTACGTTTGAAATGTTATCGATGGACCCGGAAGGAAAAACAAATACAATGTGCATAACCTCAATCGAAGTACCTGATGGCCGTGTTTTCGAAGTTCCAAACGAATTGAAACCTGCTAGTAATCACACTGCCATCACGAATACGGCTGTGTTTACAAAAGTAAAAAACTCACTAAAGAAAAGACATCAAACACGGAAATTATGGATCCCATTAACGGAACAATTAAGAAAAATCTACTTGGACGAAGGTGAAAATATACAGTTCGGTGATCAATATTTGGATGAAATTTTAAGTGAAACAAACCACGCAAGTAATAACAGTAATAATGTTAGTAATACAGAACTTACAAGTAAAAACTTAGGAAAAATAGCTGAGCGGTTTTTACTGGAGAAATTTTCTGGAAAAACAACAAACGTGGAACAGTGGATTAAGGAATTTGAGAATGAATGCAAAAGATTTGAAATGGTGCAAGATACAAAAAAAATTGAAATGTTGAAACACCTAATGGACAAACAATGTTTAGACTGGTACAACAGTATGGTAATCAAATTTACCATAGATTCAGACTGGACAATTTGGAAAAATAATCTATGCGAGTCCTATGGGAATAAAGGTTGGTCTCAAATTAAATATGCATTCATGTTTAAATACCAAGCGGGTTCGCTAATAGAATATGCCACTAAGAAGGAAAGACTCCTCTTAGAGGTAAATAAGCAAACAGACACACAGACAATGATTCATCTCATTGTAATGGGCTTGCCAGATTTCATAATGGACAAGATTGACAAAGGAAAGATAACTTCCACCACTAATCTCTACAACGAACTGGGAAAATATGAACATACAATAAATAAAAAAACTTACTATAAAACTAAAAGAAGTACATTCGACTCAAAAATAGGAGCTGAAAAGGTCAAACCCTGCAAGATATGTGAAAAGTTAAATAAAGGTGCCCGTTTTCATCCCGAGGATAAATGCTGGTTTAAGCAAGGCGACCATGAAAACAAAAAGAATTATAAAAATGTAAACAATGTCATGTTAGATGTTGAATTGAGTGACGACGATCAAAAAAACGCGTAATTACACCATTAATTAAAGTAAAACTGATATTAAATGACAAATTGGAAATATTGGGAATATATGATCCAGGTTCCAATGTGTCTCTAGTTAATTCAAGATTATTACAACTGAAGAAATCAGCAAAAAAACAATATAGTAAGAATGCTAAATTAGTAACAATTAATGGTGTAAAAATAGCAAAAGGTTTGACAAACTTGAAAATAAAAATCATGGAAATAGAAAAACATATGGATGTGTACATAATTGATGGAAAAGAATTTAAATATGATTTTCTGATAGGACTGGATATAATAAAGGAATTCAAGTTGGCTCAAGATGAAAATTTGGTGATCAGTCAAAAACCAGAAAAGCTGTCATTGAAAAAAGAAAAATGTGAACAAACAGCTTCCACAACACTCAATAAAAAAATTGATGTAATTTCTGTGAATTTTAATGAACACATGAAAGAAGATTTTACCACAAACACAAGTCATTTAAATGAAAAACAAAAATGTGAAATAAATAAACTTATTGAAAAATATAAATCAAGCTTTGCGAAGGATAAATATGATATCGGACAAGTTAGAGACTATGAAGCCAGAATAGACCTGCTTGTGGATAAGCATTGTAGCAAACGTCCTTACAAATGTTCTATACAAGATAAGAAAGAAATTGAAGAACAAATTGGAAAATTACTTCAAAAAAATCTCATAGAGGAATCATACAGTCCGTTTGCTGCTCCTGTGACCCTAGCTTATAAAAAAGAAGAAAATAGAAGATCCAGATTATGTATTGACTTCAGAGATCTAAATAAAATAGTTATTCCTCAAGCTCAGCCATTTCCAGTAATTGAAGATTTGGTAATAAAAACAAGAAACTGCAAATATTTCTCTACGTTGGATATTAACTCTGCATTCTGGTCCATACCTCTACGGATTGAAGACAGACAAAAAACAGGTTTCGTTACGCAGGAAGGCCAGTATCAATGGACCTGTTTACCCTATGGATTAAAAACCTCTTCGGCAATATTTCAGCGAATCTTAAGTAACATACTAAGAAAACATGGATTGACTCAATTTACCGTCAATTATATAGATGACATTTTAGTATTTTCAAATTCTTACACTGAACATATCAACCACCTGACACAACTATTAGAAGCAATAAGAAAAGAAGGTTTCCGACTAAAGTTCACTAAGTGTATATTCGCTTCAAGTTCAGTAAAATACCTTGGTCATGTAATAGAGAATAACACAGTGCGACCAGTAACAGATAATTTGATTTCAATAAGAGAATTTCCAACGCCAAAAACTCAAAAAAATATCAGACAGTTTTTAGGAAAAATTAATTTTTACAGAGAATATATACCTAAAAGCTCTATTATTTTGGAACCACTGCATAAACTACTCAGAAAAAATCAAAAGTTTGTTTGGTCCATAGAATGTCAAAATTCATTTGAAAAAATAAAGAAATTAATGTGTTCACAACCAATACTGGAAATTTTTGATAAGGATCTACCAATAAAAATATATACAGATGCATCGTTGGAAGGAATTGGGGCAGTCTTGAAACAGACGCAACCTAATGGAGATGATAAGCCAGTAGCTTACTTTTCAAAAAAACTGAATGAGGTTCAAAAAAGGAAAAAAGCTATTTATCTAGAATGCTTGGCTATCAAAGAAGCCATAAAATATTGGCAGTATTGGCTGATAGATAAGTCATTCATAGTGTATTCTGACCACAAGCCACTGGAGAATTTAAATATAAAGTCAAGACCTGACGAAGACCTGGGAGAATTGACCTACTATCTATCACAATACAATTTTACAATACGATATGCACCGGGTAAAGATAATTTAGAGGCAGATTGCCTAAGCAGGAATCCGGTATTAGAAGCAAATGAGAATTCAGAAGAACCATTAAAAATAGTAAATTTAATAAAGTTACAGGAAGTACTTTCAGATCAAGAAAAAAATGAAGACATTCAGAACTTTAAAGACAATCTAATACATAGACACAATATATATTATAAGAAAATCAGGAAACGGGAAAAAATTGTATTGTCAGAAGAATTCAGCATAAAACTAATAAAGAAAGTACATATAAATATGTGTCACATAGGTGTGAAACAGTTGCAGATGAAAATAGGAAAACAGTATACAGCTAGAAATATGACAAGAAATATCATTAATATATGTAAAAACTGTGAAGTGTGTATAAAAAATAAAACAAGAGGACAAGTCAAATATGGCTTAATGTCGCACTTAGGTCCCGCAACTAAGCCCTTTGAAATCGTTTCTATAGACACAGTTGGCGGATTTGGTGGATCTCGTTCGACAAAAAGATACCTTCATCTGTTAGTGGATCACTTTACACGATACGCATATATAGTGACCTCGAAGACTCAGAGTGCAAAAGACTTCATAAAACTAATAAACAATGTAATAAAAGATTATAAAATTGAAATGGTCCTGTCTGATCAATATCCAGGAATAAACTCCAAGGAATTCAAAGAATTTTTAAATACAAAATCAATACAGCTCATTTTCACAGCAGTAAATGCACCTTTTTCAAATGGTTTGAATGAGAGGCTCAATCAAACTCTTGTTAACAAAATAAGATGTAGAAGGTACGAAACTGGAAATACAATTGCTTGGACGACAATTGCCCACGACTGCGTAAGCAAATATAACAATACTGAACACACAGTCACTGGTTTCACACCTAAATACCTTCTAGATGGATCAGATAATTCGTTGCTGCCAGACGAATTAAAACTAGATAAAGCAGTAGATAACTGGATTAGAGATAAAAAACTGGCATTGGAAAATTCTGTTAAGTCTCACAACTATAATAAGATGATAAATGACAAGACTAGAAAATATCATCAATTCAACACAGGTGACATGGTATATGTGGAAAATGGACACAAGCTAAACAGAACAAAACTAGATGAATTAAAAATCGGACCATTTGAAATCAAAGAAAAAATTTCAAATTCTATATACAGAATTAATACAGGTCACAAGAAGTTGGAATCGAATCTTTTTCATGTTACAAAGCTCATTCCAGCGCCTGCATAACTGCAGTTTGAAAACTTTCCATTATAGGAAAATTTTCTTCCCGAGGAGGGAAGATATAAAGAAATAAGATTTCTTTGAATAGTCTACAGTGCGTGACTCTGTCGGTAAAGTAGAAACCTACGTAGTAAGACCAACAGATGGCGCTACAAAACTTCATTGCTGCACTGTCGGTAAAACTGGATTGGGATTTTAAAAGATGGCGGATGTGCTATGAGAAATTTATCAACTCAAATAATAACAAAATAAAGTGAAATACTAAAAAGTGTAAAGTGGGAATCGACATGCCAATTAATAGACTTTAAATGTCGTTTCTTTGTTTTCAGGTATGTTTTCATGGTATTGAGGCTAAACAAGTTAAATCGTAAATGTAAACTTATGATTAAATAAAAATCTTTGTTTTCAGAGCAACACATTGAGTTTACTTTTGTGGATTCCCAATAATCATTAAGAATTGTCTTATACATATTTATGGTTTAATTGCTAAAAACAGTCTTAGACAATTTAATTTAAATAGGTATATTTTTTTTTTGTTTTTTATGTTACTTAAATAACTGGAACATTACGTCATTACATATTTAGTTGATTATATTATAATTATTACCACAAAATCCCACGAGAATCATAATTATTCGCTTTGCCCAAAAAAAAAACTACATATTCGCCTTCAAATGCCTTGCATACCTTTTTGAACTTGAGCTTCTTCAACAAAATTTGTTCAAGTACTTACACACTATTTATTGGTAGAGCGTAGTCAATTAATGAAAATTGTTAAAAAATAATCCATATTTCTGCATTAGTACGAATGAGTAGCTTATAATGGATGGTTAATACTGCTTGCTACGCCTTCTGAATGTCTTGAATAATCCTGTATACAGCTTTTGTTTTAGTATTTCGATGTGATCGAATTTTGAAACTTATTGTACTGCTGCACATAGGCCTCTCCTATCTATTACCAATGCGTATGGACATAATGCGTATGGGGATAAATGCTTATAATCGTCACGCTGGCCAAGCGATCCACTATGATAATGCTTCTGTCCGTCATTCATTTTCAATGAATAAATTGTCAGTGACTCTTCCTTCATTAGTCGACTCTTACGACACCCACGGAAGGAGTTGAGGTGTTTACAAATGTATTCTTATTGCCGTCACCACACATCCTATTAATTGACAGCCATAAAAGTTATTCAATGAACAAGGGATGAGGAATACTTTATAAATTTTAGTTAATAGTTCTAAGCGAAACCAAGTTTAAATATGTATTAAAGCCACGGGTCGCTTCGCATATAACTTTGTTGCTTTGCATAAGAATTCGCCAAGCTCTAAAAATAATTAAATATATGCCATCCAAACTAACAAATGTTGTAGTAACAGTAAAGAATGATCTGCAGTCGAAAATATCATAAAAAACTACTTTAGCCTATCATTAGGAGTATTAGGACTATCTATGCATGCCAAAATAATATGGCTGTGAACTGTAACTGTTTGAGTAGATGACATAAAATATTCAAATTTAAATACATGTGAAGTATAAGATATTAAAAAATCTAGTGTCCAATGCTTGAATATTTATATAAATGTTTGTTTAGTTCGTTTGAGAACGTGAAGACACTACTATACATATCTCTCAATCACACAAATAAAAAGCCGCTGGGTTAAAAATTATAAGTATTATAACAATTCGCATGTAAAAGTTGTTGGAAAACCCATTTTAAACAAAGGTATTATCGCACATGTCATCAACTATTTGAAAATATACAAATTAACATTTCGCTGGCTGTTGATATAGACTTAACAATCAACGAGAGATGTTTTGACACTGAAGTATCTGAGATAGCTTTGCTTAGAAAATAAAATGTTGACAATACCTGAAGTATCGAGCGGCGTGAAGGGTCCGTGCGTGAGCGTGAACGTGTCGAGCTCGACGAGCGAGTGCAGCTTGAGGAAAGCACGCGCAGTGACGGCTACGGCCGCGGCGGCTGAGGCCGCTGGATCCTGATTGTCAAACCATAGGTTTTATTTTGGATTCTTCCTTAAATATAGATATGCTTTTAATTACGGAATATAATAAGCAGACGCTTTCACTGGGGGATACGCTCAACAACAAATCAAGCTTTCAATCTATTTAGGCACTGGTCTCACCGCTAGCTACTAAGCTATGAACTATTGGCTATAAATACGAACAAAAGGAACGGTGAGACCAGTGCCATACATTGATAATTTACTGTAAGTATATACATACTGTGACTGTGACTACACATAGTGTCACTATTACAGAAAAAAAAAATCGTATTTAAAAAATTTGCCGATGCGTACATTTTATTATTTAGAATCTTTTTTATGCCTACTTTGTCGTCGCCACTAACTGAGCAGGGATTAACTTCTAATTAATGCTGTAGTCTCCCGTGTTAGGGCAAATACCACTATTACACGGACATCGCGTCCTCGATATCGGTGCAATTCGTTAGCCGATAATGACGGTTAAAAGGTTATATGTATTGGTTCGTAAGTGTAAGGCCTGAGGGGCGACCGTCATACGGCGCGTTCAGCGATGCATGCGGTGGCCTGTCGAGCGTCCAAAGGGTTTGACTGACCTGCACTCAGGCCGCGCGCATACGTTTGCATTTGTTTATCATGGACCCCTCGATCGAGCGTCTACTTAGGCCTTAGACTTATGCCCGTTTTCACCGACATCTCCTAAAGTTTAGGTGTCCCTTAGAAAAATTTAAGAAACCCCTAACTGTAAATTCGTTTTCACCAAGCGTCAACTGTCACCTACAGCACTAAGTGGTCCCCTAAACTTACGGGCCCGACTATGGACCTCCTAAGTTTAAGTGGCGGTTCATTTAAAAAACTTCAATTATTTTTTTTTGATCGTTTGCCGCCAATTTGCATGGTCTTTTTTACTCACTCAACCGCAATGGACGATATTTTTAATTTGTTGGATAATTTAGACGCGATCACCGAAACTTTTACGATAAATTTAGAAAAAAAAAGTGTTACTTAGCAAAGAAGCCCCTAGTTAAGTTACACTTACGTTGGTGAAACAAAATTTAAGTAGGGAGTCGACTTAAGGGAAGCCTTAATTTAAGTATCCCTTAGCTAAGTGACAGTTTACGGGATGTCGGTGAAAACGGGCATTAGTCTAATAATAAGGGTACCTCCTCGCACTCGTCGGGCGTGCATCGGCGCGCGCCGGCCAGGTGGAAGGAGAGCCCCACCGTGCACGCGCTGCCGCTGTTGGAGCTATTGCTGGTCGTGGCACTGCTGCCCGCCGCCACCTCCTTCATCTCCACTATCTGACGAGTTATTAACAACATTTTCTTCACACTTGCTGTCTAAGCGCGCCATTGCTTGCGCGCGTAGCGGGAGTAATAGAAAAGTGAAATTCCCTAGGGAGTAATAGAAATGTCAGTACGACATTTAATAATATTACGTCTTAAAACTTATTTTTTGGTTGGCAAGTGTGATGAAAAACATTGTATGCATCACGGTCGGTAAGCGGAATACTAACTCGAGTCATAAAAGCCCTCCGCCTAACGGCGTCGGGCTTCTAACACTCTCGTTAGTAATTCCGTACTTACCTCCCTTGATGCACAATGTACTATTATACAAGTCATAATTATTTCTATCCTTTTCCCAATGCATATAAAAGATAATTTATTTACAATATATATAAAATATATAAAAGATAATTTATTTACTTTATTTACATATTGTTTGTCTAACTTTTTTTTGTATTTTTCGTTTCACTTACTTACACATCCTGTTTTTATGTTATAAGTAAAATTTCTTATACTGATCTATGAATTTGTTGCTAAAATATTGTTTTTTCAACATGTATTTGCATGCTGTACATCTACAGCTGGATAAGGCGAACTAATGTATACTTGATGTATGAACACCTATGTAAAACCCTTTTCTGCAAATAAATCATTCTTATTCTTATAAGGACAGCTAACATTTATGTGACATAAATTTTTTTAGCCTCTGTAGCCTAGTTGGTAGTGACCCTGCCTACGAAGCTGGAGGTTCCGGGTTTGAATCCCGGCGCGGGCATTCTTTGTGTATTTATTTATCACAAATGTTTGTTCCTTGGTCATGGCTGTGTATGTATCTAAGTATCTATATGTATCTATCTATTATATATATCGTCGCCTGGTAACCCACAACACAAGCCTTAATTGAGCTTACCGTGGGACTAGGTTGATTTGTGTAAGATGTCCCAAGATATTTATTTATTTTATTTATTTATTGTGAAATTAATATTCATTCGAATCACTTTTCTAGACGGTCGTCTGTATATTTCCGGGCAATTTCGCGAAAGTAATACATATAGCAACCAATCAAATTAAGCAACATTTTGTACCAAAATTTCAATTGATTTTGTTTTGTGCTTAACTTTTTGCCAGATTACAAACATTAGGACAGACGAAACTCGATAATAAGGCGGTAAGTTTCCAAGGAAAGTTCACAAGCCAACGCAAACTTACAAGTATATGGTCGGTGTGGCGATGCAGAGTGACGTAGAGCCTGTCGGGCGCCAGCTTGCTGAGCGGGTGGTCGGGCCCGTGCAGGAAGGGCAGGTGCTCGCACACGCTCGCCGGCAGGTGCTGCAGCGTCTTCTCGCAGCGCCGCGCCACTAGCCAAAACCTGCACATGGGTGAATATTCGGCGTTTGTATGGGTTAGTATCACGGCGTCTATAGAGCAACTCGTCTATGGGGCAACTCGCCTGTTAACGCCTAGCATGTGTTTGTGACACTCACACACGTATACGACAAATCTGCCGTATCGATACGAGCGAAACTGCTTACCGACCGCGCCGCGTCACTCGTCCTCGACTCGTCTTCCAAGACGCCACTTAACCTAACTTTATTTTTACACTGTTTGTTTACAAGGTTATTAAACCAATTTTTTATTGAAAAGTGGATTACTCCTTTTGCACCCATGAAGTCACTCCCAGCAAGAAGTACCAGCGTTCACACGCCTAAAACGCAGGTTGTCTAAATCACAGCTCGTCTACATATCAACTCTCCTAAAAGGAACTGGTCTACATGATTTTTTAAGTAGCAGCTCGTCTAATTAGCTACTGGTTTATACTTTATACAATGTCTCGTCTAAGTGGAGACTCGACGAAATTCATATTCCTCATTCATAAAGGTCACGTGACGATGCATATATTATGGTCGTGATTTTTCGTTAGCGCTTGTCGAATGGCATCTAGGCTAGGGTCTCAGGGTGCTTAGACAAGTTGCCAATCGCACCTGCTTAATCGTCAATCGTAAACGAAAGGCATCTATGAAAGAGTGACAGAGAGGGAAAACTACGATACGCTACTAAGCGTTAGCAATTGGCAGCTTGGCTAAGCATCCAGGTATCAACGTAATGGAGGCGTCCGTACCTAAGCTGCGTAAGCATGGTCTTGATTTTCAAAACAAGTAAACTGCACGTAAAAAGTTGATTAACCCATAAATATCCTTACACTTCGGAACTTATTAGTACAGGGAGGTTCAACATTGAATACAACAAGCCAAGCCAGGAAGCCATTCGGCAATCACATGCGATAAGCGAAAAGTATTAAATGTAATAGAATGATAGATCCAAACGAAGTCACATTTTCATAAATCATTGTCACATAATTTTTCGTTTGCGCTAATCGAATCGGCTAAATGTCGTGTGTAACCTAACCTAACGCCGCGGCCACGACATCGGTCTAAGGCGACCGGCTGAGCGGAAAACGTATGGTGCTCCCTCTCGTACCCATATCGGCATCCCGCTCCAACTCATGGATTCGCTCGCCGCAGGTCGCCTTAGACCAATGTCGTGGCCGCGGCGTAAAGGAGGCCACCGTACCTAAGCTGCGTAAGCATGGTCTTGATCTGCGGCAGGTTGGTCGTGGCGAGCGCCGCTGCGAGCTCGGGCATGCGGGGCGTAGCGGGGTAGGCGGGCACGCGAGCTCGCAGCCGCCCGCCGTGCGCGCCCACCGACACCAGTAGTTGTTCCGCGCGCAGGCACGGCCAGAGCACTGAGCATGCCAGCACGCAGGGCCAGCCGCCCACTGTGCACTCTACCTGCGCAACCATATACCGGGTGTTACATTAGTCGTGAATTCAAACCCCGGATGACGGGAGCAAAAATGCGTTTGTCACTAGTGCTTAGTTAAATATCGACATCCATACCAACATTTTATGAATTAGAAATGTATTGATCAACAGTAATTTATGCAACCGTACGTAATCAAAGGCATAGCGATCTAAAATTGATAAACAATAATATGTCAATAATACCTAGTACCATAGGACAGTTACAAAACGGAAGCCTAAAAAGCAGCTTGAATGTCGTTCAGAATTTCAGAGTGCACTTGTTAAGATTACTTTTACATCCTCAAGACGAAATTTTTCACAAAAAATATCAAAATGTGTTGACTAAAAAAATTGGTGAATTCATATTAAAAATCTTATATATTTTTTGATATCTGGAAAAGAAGTGGAACTACTAGGGAAATATAATTAGCATAATCTATAAATTTCAAATTAAAAAATCGTTCATATGGATGTCGATAGAATAGTCGATATTTAACTAAGCACTAGTGACAAACCCATTTTTGCTCCCGTCATCCGGGGTTTGGTCGTGATACAAACTGTGAAAAACCTGTTAAGATGGTCTTTCTGAACAAGGTTTCTTTCGGGACCCATATGAAAATCTTTATTTTTTTTAAGACAGTTCGAGTTCAATAATATGTATACATTTTTTCAGACTGATCTCTTACAAATGTGTTTACATAATAATGAAACGAGACTGAAAATCATGAACATTTCTGTACCGATCTGTATGAAAACCGTAATTTTTTTTCGTGACTTTCATATAGGTCCCATAGGAAACCTTGTTCAGAAAGACCATCTTAACAGGTTTTTCACAATTTGTATCACGACTAATATATGTTATAAATATATCACACCCAGTATATTTATAAAAACCTGACTAACAATCAGCTGGAAGACAAAGTTCGGGTGTTGGTAAATACGATTTTCAAGTAACTTTAGGACTATGAAATTAATATTCATTCGAATCACTTTTCTAGACGGTCGTCTGTATATTTCCGGGCAATTACGCGAAAGTAATACATACAGGGTGTAATCGATAAGTGTTTACAGGCCATAATTCTGTAAATATGAGAGATATTAGAAAACTTTTAACTGATATCGAAAGTACGTTACCCAACGAGTAAACTTACATTAATAACTTTTTCTGAATAGATGAAGTAATATTAAAAATACTAACTTATAACGATCCCATACATTTAGTATGACGACTCAAAGAATGTCGGGTGCCGTAAGAGATAAAACTGTTAGAGATTCGTTATTTGTACGAATACGTTGTAATAAATACGTTGTAAAATCATGAACATTTCTGTACCGATCTGTATGAAAACCGTAATTTTTTTTCGTGACTTTCATATAGGTCCCATAGGAAACCTTGTTCAGAAAGACCATCTTAACAGGTTTTTCACAATTTGTATCACGACTAATATATGTTATAAATATATCACACCCAGTATATTTATAAAAACCTGACTAACAATCAGCTGGAAGACAAAGTTCGGGTGTTGGTAAATACGATTTTCAAGTAACTTTAGGACACCAAATCTTGAGTTGTGGGACAATTCTTTGAAACATAGCTAGCACTTGCTCAGTCTTGCAAACAAGAGACAAGCCCTATGTTGAAATTGAAGACACATTTTTGAAAATAGTAATGTGGCATGTGTAACAACAATGAAATGTTGGAATGTTAGAATATATCATAAATTCATAATTTTAGTTGAATCTTTATTTAGATCATAACTACATAGTCTAACCCAAGGAACGGGTATAATCATCATGGTGTGTTGCTTTCTCATCTGTACTCAGTCCTTCAAAAGTATAAACAATACTTTTGTGAGTTTTCTTATACCTTTGAACTCAGACTTGAATCTTCAACACTATTGGTTTGACAGCACATTGAGAATGCGTAGGTTTAAAAATCATGGGAAAACTTTTTACCCCAAAGTTGTTGAATAACACTTTGCGGTCGTTGAACCGCTACATAATAACAGCATTGAAAATAGGTAGATCTCTAAAACACGTCTAAGAAAACTATTTACCCCAAAGTTGTTGAACAACACTTTGCGGTCGTTGAGCCCCTAATAACAGCATCGAAAATAGGTAGATCTCTAAAACACGTCTAGGAAATCTATTTACCCCAAGGTCATTAAGCAACACTTTGAGGTCGTTGAGCCGCTGCCTCGAGCGCACGTGCACGGTGTGCGCGAGCAAGCGCTCCATGGACGGCTGGTGCGGCGTGAGCGCGGCCGCCACGCGCTCGCTGCCCGCCAGCGCGGGCACATGCCACACGCACAGCGACTCGCCCTCCGCGCCCACGATCAACCGGTAGCCTAGCTCGCAGCCCAGTTCCCTGAGAAAAATTTAACACCGTATTCGTACAAACTTAACACCCGCTCTCATTATTATCAAACCGGAATCAGAAAGGGATTCGAGAGTACTGTTGACACACAAATGACACAAAATTTACCAAGAAAAGTGTTGTTTATAGATGTATTAAGTGCTTAATTAATCTGTTGCCTGTAAGTCTTTGCACTTAAACTATAAATATATGAATATAACTATGAATATACCCTAGATTGACTTATATACTGTTGTATCAACAGTACTTTCGAATCCCATTCTAATCGCGGTTTGATAATATTTTAGTAGAGAATCACGGTCAATAAACAGAACTCATGTGGTAATGGAAGTGGAAGATAATTGCCAGGCGATATTAGAATGCAAAAAACGTTTAAAAATGAAATTCGATTCTCATGAAATTGTAATTCTCATTTGTGACATGGCTTAAAGGATGGTTAATGGAGCATCAATTAACAGTTTACAGTTCAAAGCTTATCATATTATTTTAAGGAGTACACCTCAACTGCTTACAATTTATATTTACTATCTTTACTCTAGTTATACACCTAGCTCAATTATTTTAATTTAACATAAAATAACTCACTTCCAATATGAAATCTGTAATTTCTGCCCCGGTGTATATCTATCAACTTGCAGATGCTTCGACAGCCGATCGCGGCACAGCCTCAGCGTCTGAGTGTAGAGGAGCTCGAGGGACAGAGAGCGGCAGAAATAGCGGAGAGCGGTGAGCGCGCCGCTGAGGCCGGCGGCGGCGAGACGCGCTTGCGCCACGCCGCGTAACCACGCTAGCTGCGATGTGTGGACGAGCGCCTTGCCCTCTGTTAAACATTCATTTACTTAGATTTCACTAGAAACTGGCCATTTTCAAATACATATCAGCATAGTTGACTTATAATTCCAATTCTCATTTAAAGATACAACCCAGCAGCTATCTCGGCTTTATTTATAATTGTAGATAAATAAATAAATCGTCACAATAATCTATATTGTTGCAAAATATGAATATGATACTTTTAGCTAAATTACCTCCAGTTTCACTGTCCTGAATAAGAATCGCTATATCTAGCAAACGCCATGGAAGATTAGGTGCGTCACCCATCACAGTCAGGGAAACACTAAATTCTTGACCAACTGTGAATGTAGCCCGACCATTTTCCACCTGAAATTAAAAAGTAATTGTTCAGTCACAATCCATAACAAAACGATCTCATCAAGAGGGTTAATGAATCCAGTAGTTTTGTGTGTTTTTAGGTATAAGTACCTATATTATATTACGTACACGTTTGACGCCAGTGACACGTAAGAGATCGAAAAAATCTTACTCCTATGGCGCACATACGTGATCAAAATAACCATATTCCTATGCCACTTGCGCAACATAACACATTATTGCTTCTATGCCAGAGATACATATAAAAATACAAATGTTTTGACAAAACTGCAAACTTTAATCAGTGTCATAGGATACATTCTTTTCAGTCTCACATGCGAGTAACTGGCATATGAGTTCGATCAGGTAATTTCAACGGGGCATATTAGTGGAACTGTTCTAGGAGCGAAAGTGTTAAGATGTCAGTTACCTTCAGATTTCTAACGTCACTGGGCAGACAAGCAGTGGTGAGCCTCTGCCGTACGACGTGCGCCAAAGCGCGCAGTGTGGAGCGGCGCTCGGCGGGCGTGAGCGCGGGCGGCGGCACCAGCCGCTCCCGGATGACGGCCGGCAGGCGGCTGTACGTGCCGATCGTTAGCACCTCCACTGCCGCCGCCATGTGAAACGTCGGCAGCCTACAATATAATGGAAGGTTGAACAGAAGGTTTTAACCTTCAATATTAAAAAGACTTAGATGGAAGTTACAAAAAAAAACCTTTTTTACAGACGAAACAATTCTGCTAGTTTGAAACTAATTATTTTTGAAAGATGGGGAAATTTTAAATGGGTATTTATTAAAAATTATACCAGAATGGTATCACTTTCAAAATAGTTCAAATAAAACAACATACTACGGAATGGAATAATCAACAGAATCCCGACAGCAAAGCAACAAATACCAATGTAAGAAAACCGCTATTAATCATTGTTGGTTTTATGTAATTTACCTTACCTACTAAGTAGTAATTTTTTACACTCTTATATATTTATTCTTATATAATTTAATATTGAAGATGAGATTACTTAACAAATTAAGTCATAGTAGACAATTTAACAATGCCCTTAGAACATAGCTTAACAGCACAGCATGCATGCTCCAAAGAAATTACATGCATTATTGCATAGAAAATATCTTTGCATACATGGTTACCATAACCAACATTTTAATAATAATAAAAATAATTTATTTTCAAATATTGGTATCCTGTTGTTTGACCAAAAATTGTTTAACAAATTTACACTTGGCAACCAACTACTGGCAAAATTATGTTTTGGCAAATCCTTTTTTCGACAAAAACATCTTTGACAATTTATTATCTTAGCCAAATAATTAACAAATAAAATATCATTTTATAAGAGGTATTTTTGGCAAAAGAATATTTAACAACAAAGTAAACTAATAAATTTACCATTAGCCTAAAAATGTTTGCTAAAATGGGTTGGAGTATAGCAAAGTGTTTTTTTTTTTGTTGCAATCCAGTAAATTTTTCCCCAAAATCAAAAATGGACGAGATATTCGACATCAAATTAAACAAAAATTAACATAACATTCATTGTAATCTTGACCAAAATCTGCAGTGAGCGAGCGAAGCGAGCGAACAAAACCTTCCGGGGCAGATCCGACTCGGATAGGTTAGGTTAGAAGACTAAGGTGTCTTCGAGGTTATTTTTTTTTATTGTAACCCAGAAAACTTTTCCCCAAAATCGAAAATGGTCGAGATAGGTATTCAGTGAATGAATAAATATGTTAAACGTAGTTTTAGGTGGCATGTAAAATATACAATTGATTTATTTATTAATTTATACATTGTTCTAATGTATTAATTGCTTACTGATTATTTGTCAATTGAGTTTTTGTAAAATGATACATTTGCGGAATAACATTTTTGCCACTTACTACATTGGTGAAACGTTTGTTGTAAAATAAATATTTGCTAACATTGTTTTGGTTAAACATTAGTGAACCTCAAATATTACATCATAACAAGATTACAAGATGTATTTTTATTTCGGGGTGCCTAATGGCAAAGTCCTCTTCCAGCCCTTTTCCACTGTGTTCTGTATACTGCTACTCTTGTATGATTAATTCCCTAGAAAGCTGATGAGTATCAGTGCTATGATTCATTATATTTAAGTTTATTAATACTCTAAAATTGTTAAGCTGCTACAAAGTTTACTTTAATCATTTTCAATTTGCAGTAAGATTGATTAAAAAATAATAAAGAAATGATTTACAATGATATTCTAAATATATGATTTAATGTTTGAAGTTAGTATTTCAAATGTTATACCGTGCGTGGACTAGAGTTTCTCTTGCAACACGAGCGAGGACATCAGCTGTTTCCACAAAGAGAAGTGCCTGCTTGTCGAGGAATGCCATGATGTGAGCTGACCGATCAACTTTAGTGGCACTGCTAGCCCACTTGACAAGGGCCAGCAACCGCACAAACAACTGTCTTGTCCGGGCACTAAATTTATAAATCTCAATCTTGCGCTCCATGTCAGTCTTCCGAGGCAACCTAAAAATGAACATATTAATATGTGACTAAAAATAATTATACTAACAAGCAAATGTTTTACTACAACATTAACTTACAATTCAGCCAGAACAGTGAGTTCATCATAAGTTCTTTGTACTATGAAATCTATCAATAATGCCAGCGATATGGAGCCTCCTCTAGCTCCACCGCCTTCCGCGCCTTGATTACACCCTTCAATAGCCACGGGGACCATGATCATTTAGTTTGTTTGATTCAACTGTTGTGAACCAAAAGTTATAGCACACGACAATTTTTTTCGTACATGAAAACGCTACTTTCGTAAAACCAATACACACAAATGCTAGTAGATATTTATATTACATATAAAAACATTAATGTTATTCATTACTACTTTAAAAAGCCCGACTTTAATCTATAATATGTCCATTATTCAGATCATCACAACCACAATACACGACTCGCTGCCACTAACCATACTGTCTAATCTACCACAGATAAAACATGTTTGCTATCAAGACGACATTTCAATTTTCAACGCACCACAACAACATGTTTAGCCCGATAGAAGTCACCGAAGGTCAACCGCGAACCGCGATTAAGATGATGCCTCCGTCTTACTTACGATTGAATCTACAAGTGCCGGACCGAGGGGCCGCACATAGTGTGCCACTAAGAGGGATAGACATAGTCACTTACTACTAAGAAGAAAGTGCCACACAGGCACTTAGTGACGTATTCAACGCATTTTTCTGGCACTTACATTTAGAATCTAATGCACACACACACAAAAAATAGTGGCACAGTGATAAGGACGGACGATTATCGTTCCTTTTCACTTCCACTAGTAAAAAGATTCATAAGACCATCCCTTTCGTTCTTGCTATTATTATAACGTTGTCAAATCCATATTAATCCTACATTCATGTGCCGGACAGAGGCAGCAATTAAATAGCAGCGAGACAAATTGCAGTTAAATAGCAGTCTCGTACGTTCGGGAACTATCCGTCCATACATAACTACGAAAAATGGAAACCGCTTACGGAAATCGTGTAAGTGTGGCCAGCGGCCATAAAACGAATACGGAATCTGCAAATTTCGGCAATTTTTCTCAGTCGCTCTAATCAGGCATTCGTTGGAATTACAGAGATAAATCCCCGAAAGAAAATATGCATGTATTTTATGGACAATAAAAATAGTATATAACTAATTTTGCCTTAGCACAAGCTACGAATACCTTGAACAAAACGGGAACGCTAACTAAAAATATAGCGATTCCCTGTGAATCTGTGGATTTAAGATGGGTGACAGTGTCTTTTCTAGTAAATGACAATTCTATGACCTTGTAAGCAATAAACTCCTTGGTCATTTGTATTGTACTAAATTGACACACACTGACATGAATGTGTCTCCTGTCTACTCTCTACTCGTACTCAGATGTTCATAATGTCCATTCATTTTCTTTTGGGAAATCTGTAGGAGCAGTTGTGTATATTGTTTTATAAAATTTAATTATAAAGTAACAATAAGCTCGGGATAAAGACTCTATTGCACAAGTGAAGTTTACGTAGTTTCACTGTAATAGTCTTAATTTGTATTACAGTGCACATTCGTAAAGTTTTGTATATTTACTTGATTGGTTATTTTCAAATGAACATTGTCTCTAAAGTTAGGAGGTTGAATATTTTTTTTCACGTGTCAAAAGATTTGTGTCATCTCCATATAAATTTACGATATACTCAAGTGGTCAACATGGGATTGCTTACTGAAGGAAGTCCATTATCTTGGGAAGAGACGAAAGCACTGGCCGAACACGTCCGACAAAATTGTATTGAACAATTCATCAATCTCTACAGCAAGCTTAGGGACAGAACAGGCGATGTTCTGAAATGGGGAGATGAGGTAAGATAACTATTTAACATACCTGATGTAGACAATATCAGTTTTTTGTGTACATTGTGTAGAAACAAGCTGTGAGAAATTATACTACTATGCTTTTTCATTAGATTATAAGTAACATAAGAGACTACTTGAATGTGGGCCAATCAACTTTTGTGAGTGGTCTTTAATTTGCTGTTTCATGAAAACCTCAAGAACACTTAATAAAAATGTGATTTCCATTTGAAAACAATATAATTAAAGCTGCAAGAGTTTCTTCTAATTTATATTTCATCTCATTATTTTTATGGTAACTATGCTGATACAGCTATCCCTAAATTTGTATGAAGATAACAATTTCAATTTATAATTTTTTTTACAAATATAAGTATTACAGTATTCTAGGACACCAAGATGCTTACATAAAAGTCAAAATACACAACATAAACAAAGAATATAGTCATTACAATAATATGCACAAAAACAATGTCCCTAAAATCAATTAATGAAAAAAAATTATAATAATAAAAATAAAAACATATTGCGAAAACGATTTGGGTCAGGAACGCGCATGCATATCCCCTAGATTTTTAAGTATTCATTCATAGCCAGGCTACACTGCCTACCATCAGATGGACCGTTTGCTCATTTACCTCTGACGTGGTACAAAAAAACAGTAATACCATATTCTGACAACCTAAATTACAGAATATGCAGAATTTTCACATTAATTAGAAATATAATATTAAATACGCTGATTGTCATTTTGACATTACATTTTACAATCAATTTCGTACAGCACAATAATTCATTCACAGTTCATAATTTCAATCATTTCATAAGAATAGGTAGGTAGGCCAGGCCAATCAACTTTTTTCGTGCAGTTTAAATGTTATGTACATACCTTATTAATTATTATGCAATTTGTCACACTACTTAAACTTAATTTATATGGACTAATATATAAATTTACGCTCGCATATATGCGATAACTATAAATATTATAATTCAAAAAAAGTTAAAATAAGTAAAGTAAAACCCGTATCGTTGGATTAGGAGGACTAATAATAATTATTAAATAAAAATTTGTCATGTCATGACGCTTTTTGGCAGAACGTGTTGTTCAGAGCGCATTTAGTACCCAATAAATATTAATAAATACCGGATTAAACAGACTTTTTAATAACACTATCATTAGCACATTTCCGATTAAATTCAATATCGCACTTATCCCAACAAAGTCCCACAAGTGTAGCTAAATCAAATAATAAACCCTTAAATAAATGTTGGTCGTCCTTATAAAACTATAGCCAAAGGCCCCGTTTATTCCAAGATCTTTATTTTTTGTTTATAAAGAGTTCAGCTTGTTTGCCATCGCCGATGTGGCCATGCCTGGCCTGCCATTGAATCAATAATAATGTTCATGTACGATGTTTTAAATCTAGACTGCCGGTTTCTGGCGTAGTAATATGAATTATACTCTCAAAAATATAAGTGTGAGTGTGTTTTGTGTCATCATCATCATCGGCCTATGATATTCCACTGCTGGACGTAGGCCTCTCCGATTAACTATGCGTATAAACGCATTAGGAGGTAAATGCCCATCATCGCCACGCTGGGCAAGCGGGTTGGCGATCGCAGTAGTGTGTCCAATATGATGACGCTGCTGCCCATCATCAATCTTTTATCAAATTATGGTCAGTGACACTTCAATCCCTTAGTCGACTCTTACGACACCCGCAGGAGGAGTTGGGGTGGTGACAAATGTATTGTTACAGCCGTCATCACACGGCTACGTGTTTTGTGTAGTACGCGAATAATAATCTATTGTTTTTAGGTGGAGTATATTATTGTTAAATTTGATGATGAAAACCAACGAGCTACTGTAAGTCTCAGAGCAGATGAGCTACTACCTCAACTACAAGAAAAAGAACTATCAGATCCACACAGTAAGTGGTACTAACTATTATACATAATTTTAAAAGCTCTATAAAATAAGTACAGAATATAGATGCACGCCGTTCGCATAATTATCGGCGGCGTCGCTGGTGTGACTGGCGAGTAATCGTCGTGACCTATTTCACGATGGTGACAGGTGACGGCAATTATCAGTATTACTGTTTCTCCCATTGCAGGCGTCCAGTCTTCCACAGCGTATGTTTACTGCTTACCATCGGACTGTCGAGAGTGTATTATTACTCTATTACCATGAAAATAAAATAAATGGTTCTTTTTGTCGAAGAAACTTGACAGTCTTAACGTAATTCTGATTCTGACACAGACCGAACCTCATATCAAGAATTACCAAAATAGTTTATAAACGCTGTGACAATTGTCATGCTGTCCGAAAAAAATTTGGTTGATTAAGAGTCCCCAGCAAGTCACTGGATATTGTTTTTTCGCCTACGTATACAGTGAGATTGGGTGCTAGAAATAAAATGAGAGCGTGTTAACCCCTCCTCTGGTCACCGGTTTCCCGCGCTAGAATAGTTTGCTACACATTGCCATCAAATTTTGTAGTACATGTATAAGTCTAAACAGCATGCCCCTTATTTATATACGTCTCCTATTTAGTAAGTCACTAAGTATTGTTTGTTCTTTTGGTCTTATCAAGTGTCTGGAAGAGCGAAAGGGACAAACAATATTTAGCGGCTTGCTAAGTTCGGAGACGTTTATGAATAAGGGGCTTAAAGACTTATTATTATTTAATAATTAATAACCACAAAATCTGTCTATTGTCCCTTTATTAACTATTTTTATTCAAAAATGACAATCGTAAATCTCATACTTCTAATAATAATTACGAACTATAAGAAATAAAACTATGAAAAGTGAAAACGGATAAACTCGCGTATATTAAGTAATTTTAACTTCATTCCGACGTTTCGAACATTTTACAGGTGTCGTCCCGCAGACCACGAACCCTGTAAAGTGTTCGAAACGTCGGAATGAAGTTAAAATTACTTAATATACGCGAGTTTATCCGTTTTCATAGTTTTATTTCATGTGTAATCTTCGCGGTAACCGAAGAAAATATTATACGAAATATAACTTTCAAATCCACGCAGTAAATTTTACATTTTAGTAAAATTGTATGGGCTCTTATACATATAAACATGCTTTATTTCATAATCACCCACTTTCAATCATAGTCTTAGTATCAATATAAAACTTTAAATCTCGAGTTCACATACATCAGTTATTATTATTAATTAAAATCATTGATGATTATTTTATAAGTATTATCGTAGAAATAAACCAACTTACCTACTTGTTTCACATGTGTCAAAGAAATAGGAATTATAGAAAGTAAGCCATATTTGTTTACACTTTTTTTCTACCGACGAACTGTACATTTATAATTAGTCGAAGAAACGAAACAGTATTCACGAAACAGTAATTGTTTTTTTATTCGCTTGCTTCACCCGAGATTCTAACAAAACTAAAATACCTAGGTATATAAAATAAACATTCTATATTTTAAATCCACGATGATTATTTGACTTTAAAATTATGACATTTATGACAAGTAACTTTGATATGACTTTTATAGTTGGACACCACGTATAGTTACACGACGAATAAAATAATTTACGATTTATTAGATTTTTTGACTATCCTGATTTTATTTAAATATCGTCTCCTTTTTTTCCTTATTGATAAAGCTAAATAAAACAGAAACATACCTAAAACTCATCTAATTTGTCGTAGGTATATACAAAATTGACATAAATATGTGTCCGTTTTTAGTAAAACGTCCCACTTTGTCGCTTATCATAAAGACGAGATTTACTTGTATCTTCATATGAATAAACCGACAAAGCGGCTTTATGGCAAATGGTAGCTAGGTAGCTACCCTAATAAAATATGCTAGCTGGTAGGAAACACTGTCAATCTTAACTTAAAGCCTTGATATGTTATTATTATGCTGTAACTCGGCTTACTAATTTAATTTTTCAAAAGTATTGAAAAGACAGTGTCGCTTACGACACGTTTTCATGGAATGCTCCTATATATCAGTATTACTTAAAAACCCACGTAGAAAAAGACGCCATTTATGACTCCTACCTATACTACTTTGGATAAACAGGCTAGACACGCTATCTATTTAGAGTAATTTCCCTTCAGAAACCATTTTTTTACTTCTTGTATGCGACTGTTATCCTAGGTTTGAATTTGAATAGATTTTAATTTTTATTCCGGTTTAATGTCAAGGTAAGCTGGAATAAGCTCGCTTTAGTATGATTGTGTTGTGTTTTGTGAACTTTTCTATAATTTTTGTACAATAAAGTGTTTTACTACGTACTACTAACTACTTCTAAATTCCCTTCAGTCAGCCGTGTCCTCGCTTGCTCTTGCCCAAATATTTAATAAGCCGATCATGACTAAGCAGTTTTCAATTCCTATTTGTGAATGACTAAAATAAATAACACCGACAGATACGCGGCTCATTTTCTGCCATTCACTTGTATGTGTAATAAGATAAGGATGACTAATTAAAACGCTTACGCTAACATACGAAATACATATTTAACACATTTCACAAGAAAAAAGAAGTAAATGTCCTGAAAATAGTTAAAGGATTTACAACTAGTTATTATACAACTGATGCAAATATACGATGATCGATGATTACACAATATTTTATAAACTCACAGAAATTTTATGAAAAGGCGTAATAATGAAAAGTTTGGAGAATACCGAATCCAAGACATAATCGAATATTACGAACGTGATTCTCAAAATCGTCTTTGTATTACCTTGCGCCCCTTGCGGCAATAGAAAACGAAAAAAATAGAGTGCCTACTTGATATTCACAAGTGCTTTATTTAATCTGATATTGTTAACTATCAAATTAACAGGATGTTTTAGACATTTCTCAAAAATGCTGTACATTTGGATCACGTCTTCGATTTTGATAAAACTTTATATATTCTGTGATAAAACTTGGTAGGCTGGTAGGGTCAATGATGCTGAGCAAGATCCACCACATTTCCCAACATGTTCCAGGAAATTTGTATGGACTTTTCCTGTTTTGTTTCCAGATTCCTTTATTTTTGGTAAGAAAAAAGAAACGTTTGATATTGATGTTGATATTGAATGGTGCATCTTGCTCAGCATTATTGACTCTATCAGCCTATCAATTTTTATCAATATCGAAGACGTGATCCAAATGTACAAAGTTTTTGAAAAATGCTTAAAACATCCTGTTAATTTGATAGTTAACAATATCAGATTAAATTCTGTTTGATAATCATCTGATGCCTCTTTAACTGTATGAGTCAGTGGCCACTTCATGTAGTTAAAGAAATTACAGTGTCATGCTATTTATAATTGTGTCTGATTATTTAGTATGATAAACCACTAAATAACAGATCATGCCTTACTGCTACACGGGAAACGTTTGCTTAAAAATGCGAATTTGCTGTCACGAAGCAAACTACATTGTGATAAGTGCTGCTAGGTTCTACGCAGAAATTTTCGGTACGCATGACTGCAATACACAGTATAGTTATTTCTGGGCGAAAACTTATTGTATTTATTGGTCAGCCTCCGTAGACTAGTTGGCAGTGTTCCTGCCTACGATGTTTCGCGGGTTCGAATCCCGGCAAGTGATTTTATTGTGTATTTATTTATCACAAATATTTGTTCTGTCTATGTATGTGTAAGTCTGTACGGGCGATCGCTCCCGACCCGTGTACCAACCGCTATGCCGGGGTCGTAAACCCAACTGTGAAAAACGTGTTAAGATGGTATTTCTGAACAAGGTTTCCCATATTCGCAACGATAATCAATTTCGTAGTCATGTGCTTATTATTGTGAAATGTGAACAGTGACGAAAACTTGTCCGATCTCTTCTAATAGCGCCTAAGACTACAGGCGATCTGTTCACTGAAACAGCATAGAAACAAACGACACAGGATACCGGTTAAGCAAGCTTGTTGTGAGAACATCTCTAATTTCTTACTGCGTGGACTTCCAATAACAGTTACCGCTTGAAGACATTATTCTGTTTTATTTCCTTTTGTTTAAACACGTATGATTTACATTTATTTATCAGGAAAATACGTGTATGATAATAAATTACATAGTAGGAAAATTGCGTGCTTAGTGACTGTTGAGAATGAAATCTTCTAGCTGGCGCTATTCTGAATAAGGAAGAAACGACAAATACTGATCAGGAAAATGATGGCACTGTAAAATACACTTGGGGATCATTGAAACTATAAACACTTCTAATGCCGTTCTCAGGAATTGTAACTATCAACAATGTAAAGACAACTTAATCCGTTCGATACAGTTCGACAGTATATAACAGCGGTTGGTTAAGCTAATATAGTACATTCATTACGATACAAGTGCGTAAAAAACCAAGAAAACACAACCGAAGGGAGTGTTTTAAATCGACACGAGTTACAAATTCCCTTTTCGCACGTGTATCGTACGACGTTTTTCAGTACAGGTGGCCATCCGAAGTTTCAACCTGATAAGATATGAACCCGTTCTCGCACTAGTGCGTAAAAAAAGTACCATCTGTACTGGAAATATTTTTCTTAACTATTTCTAATATCAACAGCTCGGGAGAAATTGTACTTCTCTTGTTTATTTTATTTGTCAAAATAAAAATAAATACTCGTCTATCTATCATTTCACTTATTTTTGAGTCTTCTATTTTAAATACAAAGTTTTTACTTATTATTTTATGTCTTTCAAGGGATGCATTTAATTTAGAATACCTATAGAGTTTAGAACATCTAGGACAGACAGTGCCCTGAACTAACATTACAGTCTCTAAATACGGTCAGGAATACACCGTTAATGCGTCTCGGAATTCTCGCGGGCACTTTGTTTTTAACAAATTATGAACGTGTGTACAGCGTTGCTTACTAGTCAAATACCTGGCAATAATCGCATTTCGCCGCGTCTCCATTCTTAAGACTACAAAAGATCCTTGTCATCGTCATCAGTCATCACTGTAAACAAACCGTTCGCAACTTCTATTGACTGACAATTAATAATAGTTGCTTAAAATATTACTATTTTCTACGATATACATATGCATATGCAAGCTACAATTATGTTACCTAAACATTTACCCGGAGTAACTTTTTAAGACTAAAAACTATCAATTAAGTATGTACACAGGTATGCACGTATTTAATTTATACCTAGTTAATTTCCTAATATTAACCAAATAAATTGAGTACACCCACGCATTTTTTACGGTTCTAATTTTATCACCTTGTTTTAGACTGTAAATCTCTATGGCGGCCGGAGTATGGCGCATATATGGTAGAGGGTACGCCGGGAAAGCCCTACGGGGGACTGCTAGCTCACTTCAACATTGTGGAAGCCAATATGCAGTTTCGGCGCGCTGAAGCAAGCAAACTACTCAAAGACGGAGAAGTTATAATGAGCATCACCAATTTTCCAAGGTAAAAATTGCCGCTTCGATTGTAGTCATAATGATAATTAAGAATGGTAGTAGGTATACAATGTTACGTATTAACTATTTTTATTGTTATTCGCAGGCTAGGATGCCCCAATTTTTCAAGTCCACCAATACCACCAAATCCTAATTGCGAAGTCACAAAATCTCATTTCTTCCCGGACGACGCAATCTTTCCGGGACACCCACGATTCAAAACATTAACGGCAAACATAAGGCAAAGACGAGGAGAAAAAGTTGCCATCAACATACCAAGTACGTACCATTTTGTGATAAGATAGTATAGAGCTTAAAACGACGCAATGCATTCATTAAATTGTAGAGTCAAGCATAGATAAAATGTTGTGATAAGGTTGTGGGCAAACATTAAGATGCCACGCGCCATCGGTTGTTCGTTGATAAAGGTATCTATTTAATAAAAGTATTTACTAGAGATAGATTTAATTGGAACTGCGATATTATAGAAGAAATGGTCTAAGAATTGTACACTTCTTATTAGGTTGTCAGCACAGCAAATCAAAACTCCCTATTGATTATAAGCTACCTACAGTTTGTGTAGCCCTATATGTATATCTGTTACCTCCACTTGAATGCAATTATAATCTGTGTTGTTCAATATCGAAGTGCTCTCTATCAGAAACTTTCGATTTTTGTACAGTTTTCCGCGATGCGAACACTAAGATCCCCGTGGACAAGTCGCACGAGCTTGAGCCGACGGCAGCGAAGCCGGACTGCGTGTACATGGACGCGATGGGGTTCGGCATGGGTTGCTGCTGCCTGCAGCTCACATTCCAGGCTTGCTGCATCACCGAGGCGCGCACGCTCTATGACCAGCTCGCCCCGCTCTGCCCTATCATGGTACGAGATTGAAAAGCTTCATTATGACACTACTGCGTACAATACTTTTTCGACAAGCCAATAAAAATAAGTTAAGTAAATAATGAAATAAATACGCCGAAACGAAGTGCAGATCCTGAGATGGCCGCTCGTTGATGTCTTTTTTGCTGGCACGTGATTGGTCAAATTTATTATAGTTACCTACAGCCTTGTCTTATGAGTTCATTATAGTTGGGTTGCGAACTCGACGTAAATGTATATGATTATAATTTTGTGTACGTAAATCTTAATTCAAACATTACAGTCGGCGAGTAGAAAAAAATCATAACGACAATATTTGCGTGACGTTCTAGATGCATAAATTGTAAAGTGATTGTGTTGTCACAGCTAGCGCTGTCGGCCGCGTCGCCCATCTTCCGCGGGTTCCTGACGGACGCGGACTGCCGCTGGAACGTGATCGCGGGCTCCGTGGACTGCCGCACGCGCGAGGAGCGCGGCCTCGAACCGCTCAAAAAGAACAAGTTTCGCATAAGCAAGTCCCGATACGACTCCATCGACTCCTACCTGTCACCGGACCACGAGAAGTGAGTCATTGTGCAAGTGCATTGTTCTTCATTTCTTGTTGCTATGATAATTATGCATTTTTTATAACGTATCGGTTTGATCCAGAATATCCAGATAAAAGACTATCAGTCTTTTTATTGTAATAATGAAACACTTAGTCATTATCATAATGTAAGGTACCAGTTGAAACTTTTTTTTGTAATAGTGATTCAAATTTAGATTTTTTTCGTTTAATTTTTTACATCAACACAGACAATGGTACATAATATTACACCAGGGACATAATACATAAACCTATTATTGCGTGTAGCGAGCGTGGCAATGAAATAAATCACATAAAATGACAATTGTGTTCTTACCTGCCTCTGTACGTACATGCATACATAGTTATCTTATCAATTAATAACACTTGACGGGAGGAGCCACGTCACTTTTCCATCGAATGTTATCGCTTACCCTATCAAGTCGGAATGACGGGAATACTTAATTCCTACATGGTAATATCTAGTTAGCTATGTAGGGGAAAGTGGGAAGGATCCGTACACTTTTTACTCTATGCCTCTTAGAAAAAAAAAGTACTAGCAATTTTTAAATGAAATCAATGCTGCTTGGTGGCTATATTATCTGCCTTAGAGCTAATAAATAGTAAGGTAAGAACGTCAGACAGTTATTCCCAAAAAATTAAAATTCTTGGCTGTACGAAAATAACCCAACCAAAAATGAAAAAGTTAAAACAAAAAATAAAAATAACGGGTATCCATACGTAGTTCAAAGATTAGCTTATGAAGTGTATTTAATTACGTTTGTAACCGAGCAAGGCCTTCTGAAATAAATGCATTAAAAAATGACTTATAATTACTTTGAGGTGTCAAAAATACGTTTTATTTTTTTTTTGAAGAAACTATCTGCCATATTTCCATCCCTTCTCGGTGGTGAGTTATGCATATTAGTGGCCGTTACACATAAAAATATGAACATATTCGCGTGTCGGACGAATGCTCCTGCTGTACGAACCCTACCCACTCTCCCCTACCTGTAAATTTCTCCTAACATAACGTAACAGGATGCTTAGACAAGTTGCCAATCGCTAGCGCTTCATCGTCATTCGTAAACGAAAGGCAGCTAACTGTCTTTGTCGCACTACTAAGAAAGAGTGACAGAGAGGGAAAACTACGATACGCTTCTTAGCGCTAGCGCTTAGCAACTTGGCTAAGCATCCTGGGTGCTTAGCCAAGTTGCCAATCGCTAGCGCTTGCTAGCGCATCTTAGTTTTCCCTCTTTGTCGCACTAATATGAAGGAGTGACAGAGAGGGAAAACTACGATACGCTACCAAGCGCTAGCGATTGGCAACTTGGCTAAGCATCCTGGTCAGCAAGTGAGACGATCAAATTTCCAGGTATAACGACATCCCGATCGTGCACGACGCCGCGATCTACCGGCGGCTGCGCGAGGGCGGCATCGACCACCCGCTCGCGATGCACGTGGCGCACCTCTTCATCCGCGACACCGTCTCGCTCTTCTCGGAGAAGGTGGACCAGGACGACGCGAACGACACTGATCACTTCGAGGTTGGTAATAGTTACGTCTTGTAATATGCATACATTTCAGAACGTATAATGTTCATAAGACAAAGGAATACGATATAATTCTTGTAGTAGATGGTGATTGCATAGACAAGAACCTGGTACCGCGACATATAACTTAACCCTTAATCGGACAATGAGAATATGTTTCCTACCTTATTTTGAAACTTGTGTCTCACTGAAATGGAGCCAAAACCAATGAAATTTTGGTGTGATTCGTGTGTGATTAAGGGTTAAGGGGCTATCACTTTATTCATAATAAAATGTTATTTTAGACGTTGATTTTTAAATAATATTTTCGGATATATACTTCATTTTTACCAAATCAGACTTATTGCCTCAGACTTTCGCCTTATTCTCATGCCTTTATTCATTCACGTTGAGCTCCACAGCTAATTAATCGTTTGTTCTTAATTGTACTTTGACATTTTCATTTGGTTGATTAAGAGTGGATTGCACTAAACCATCGGTCTCGGTTAAATCGTTTACTAATGTACTTAATCTACTGAATTACGACAATCGCTCTGTCGAGTGTACTTAGCCAACCGGCCCTAAACATAAACTAACTAATTTAGGTATTGAAAGGTTTTATGAATAATGTCCAAGAAATAAATAAAAAATATATTAATTGGTAGTTCTTTATAAAATACACAAAAATTAGTAGCTGTCATGTGATTTAACTACACTAAATTAAAATATATAAACCGTCCTATTAGTGCAAATACCTGTTCAGTGCACAAATCAGGTTTTGACAGAATCAATTTTATTGTCACGATAATAAAACTCATTATAGAAACAATTCTTAACAGCTATTTGCACTAATAGGACGATATTATGTTTCATGCTAAATAATAATGTTACTATCGTATGCACTACGTATAGTTTTACCCAAATGTAATGTATTAAGTTTCGTTTCGGAGGAAAAAGTGCTTCTGAAGTCATTAAACAGCACTACGTCATGAATTAAAAATAGATTGTTCGTTGTCCATTAACCAGCCTTGCCGCTTTATACTATTGGTTGAAAAACTGAAAGTCATGGCGCCGCTATCCATTATTAACATTGCGCCATATTTAAAGCTGACGTGACACATGGGTTTTTGTGTTTCGATAATATTCGAGGACAATGACGTCATCTTTTTTCATTGATTTACTGAAGCTTATTATAATACAAGCCTTCGTTGTTTCATGACTTACCGACTTGACAGTAGATTACTTATCCACAACTTGACTTTAGATAAATAATTAATTGCGTACGAGTCCAAAGTATGCATCGACCTATTTATAATATATGGTATGCAAGTAATTATATATGTAATTCGTGATTCAACCTAATGTGAACGGATTCTGTTTGATATAGCTGTGGAGTTCACATATTATTATTCTGAGTCTACGCTTGATTGCTTAAAGGATGTACAGAGGGCCTAGTGTAGGCAATAACTTATAAAAAACGTCTCGATCGCATTTACCTACGTTTTTTGTCGCCATTTCATACAAATGACGATGAAAACGTAAACGCGATTTAGACGTTTTTTTTAAAGTTATTACCTACAATACCTACAACTAGGCCCTCAAATATCTATGAGGAAAATAATAACACTTTTTATCGTAGAAACCTAGAGAACTATTCAAATAGATCCATATTATGTATAATAGTAGCAAATTGAAAAATAGTTATGGTATGCGTATGCAAGCCTCATCTCTATGATCACTAGTTCACTCTCGCTTTCTAATTTAATATAGATTGGCCATTGGACTATCTATTCTGAAACCGTGTTAGTTTAGTTTAACCGGGCTTTTTCGGCAACTCTACATCCATCGTGCCTTTTTTGCGTGATAGCGAGGCGAGCCCTATTTTAACCATCCAATCTCTTCCACGAAACTCAGCATCTGTTTCAGGTGGCTAAATGCCTCCTTTAGTGTGTTTGGACCCTAACTTCTACCAGTTTACATTACTCTTCCCTGCAGGCTCTGCACATAGGGCCGTTTTCCCCATATTGCAGTATCAGTCCTACTATTTTCCTCAGTTTGTGTCTGAAACCCTGTGTTGATTCTCCAGAACATCCAGTCGACGAACTGGCAGACGATGCGAACAGTAAGGGTTCTCATACATTCTTGGCTGTACGAAAGTACCCCAATCAAAAATGAAAAAATTAAAACAAAAAATAAAAATAACCGGTATCCTAATTATAAAATAAACCATTCCATACGTAGTTCAAAGATTAGCTTATGAAGTGTATTTAATTACGTTTGTAACCGAGCAAGGTCTTCTGAAATAAATGCATTCAAAAATGACTCTTATAATTTAAGAAACTAGCTGCCATATTGCCATCCCTTCTCGGTGGTCAGTTATGCATATTAGTGACCGTTACACATAAAAATATTAACATGTTCGCGTGTCGGACGAATGCTCCTGCTGTACGAACCCTACCCACTCTCCCCTACCTGTAAATTTTCCTCAATTTGTGTCTGAAACCTTGTGTCGATTCTCCAGAACATCCAGTCGACGAACTGGCAGACGATGCGCTTCAAGCCGCCGCCGCCCAACTCGCCCATCGGGTGGCGCGTGGAGTTCCGCCCGTGCGAGGCGCAGCTCACCGACTTCGAGAACGCCGCCTACGTCTGCTTCGTCGTGCTGCTCACGCGCGTCATCCTCTCCTACAACCTCAACTTCGTTATGCCTATTAGTAAGGTGAGCATTCCCACCACTATACCAAGTTAATAAAAATACAACCTACCTCAGAGGTATTCACTAGTTAAAGTTTTTAAATTCCGAACCGATATGTATGAATGGGGTGTCAATTGATATTATAGGTGTTAAAACGTTGGCTGTCCGTCACCTACATGCAGAGTCACAGCTGTCCTCTATTGCAAAGCCATAAGGCTTGTTCGAATTGCATAATAAATGTGTTAAGTTGATTCTTCAATTCTATGCTTCAACTGGTTCAAAAAGCTTCGACTATTTCTAAGCAGTAATGATAATGGTACTAAACTGGAAATAATATCTATAATGGACCACACGTAAACTTCATGATCTCTTTAAAGAATCTCGTTTATTATTGGTTCTATAATAAGGTAATTAAAAAAAAATGAATTATTGGGGTATGTAGGTGTGCTGTTGCTTAAAAATTCTAAGAATATAACGATTTTTTTTTTCCCAAATTGCCATTTTCGTAGTGTAAATTGACTGTTCTTAATACTTAATAAACAATTTATTATGTTTTCTTCTAATATGATATTTGGTTGTTGTAATTAATTACATTTTACTAAAATGAATGCTGTTTGCCGCCTGTTAAGATTTTTCAGATAAAATATTCAGTATATCTAATATGTAGTATTTTATAAATATGACAGTAAAGGGCAAATTAATTATTACATTATTAGTCAGATGTTTTCCTTCGTCTGTGTTTGATAAATGATAAGGATCCGTAACAATAGGTATTGAACCTAAACCAATTCATAATTTGAAATCAATATCCAGTCTACTAATTCTTAGCAACCACAGACGAAGGGTTAATACTATCAGCGTAATATCATCCTCGAAATACAGCGAAACCCCGTTAATACGATTTTGTAGGGACCAGACAAAAAACTCGTCTTAAGCGGGAAAGCGTATTATGCCGGAAGAAGACATTGCACTTAAATATTTTGTAGTGTCTTTTGCAGTGAAATGTTACCTATGAGATATTTTTCTTCATATTATTTATTTGACTAATGCGGATGCACAGATAAAGAAAATAAATAAATGAAACAAATTGTACTAATGTTGCACATGCAGGTGTATGCGATGCGATGGGATCATGAACTTTATCGGTCGCTTGGTCAATACAACAAATTTACCTACAACCTACAAAGTTAGACAAGGAGACTTACAAGGAGCGATCGGTAGAAGTATTTTAAAATTCAAACATTCCTGCTTACATCTATGAGAAAATAATGCCATACGTCAACGTAACTTGGGTAACAGAAAGCGTATTAAACGGGATGACGAATCGTATTAACCGTACAAAAACATGACTAAACTTGCACGGACCGGCATAAAATGGCGTTTTACGCGGGAAATTGTATTAAACGTGATCGTATTAAGCGGGTTCTACTGTATGTCCAAGGTGGACGAGAACATGCAGCGCGCACAGCGGCGCGACGCGGTGCGCAGCGAGCGCTTCTGGTGGCGGCGCGACGTGAGCCTGCCGCGCGCCGCCGGCGCCGACCCCGCGCCCGCGCCGCTGCCCGACGCCGACCTCTACGCGGAGATGACCATCAACGAGATCGTCAATGGGAAGGTGGGCCTCTTACCTACATTATAACTACATGTATGCACGTCGGCCTCCATAGCCTAGTTGGTAGTGACCCTGCCTACGAAGCTGGAGGTTCCGGGTTCGAATCCCGGCGAGGGCATTATTTGTGTATTTATTTATCACAAATATTTGGTCCTTGGTCATGGCTGTGTATGTATTTAAGTATCTATATGTATCTATCTATTATATATATCATCACCTGGTACCCATATCACAAGCCTTATTTGAGCTTACCGTGGGACTGGGTCGATTTGTGTAAGATGTCCGAAGATATTTATTTATTATTGACATATGGGAACACTTTAGCCAAGAAAAATACGAATATTGTTGAAAACATTGGAACCGATTTTATTGCCCATCTTGGAGTCTTGAACTTAGTGTAGATATGTGTGTAATGTGTATTTTATGAATGTATGTGTTCTTTCATGTCCACTTCACAAGTATTAATAAATTTTCGCACCCAAAGTTCCGATAACTAATTATAACAGGAGCAAAACAGTGAACAAAGGATATTTTAAAGTGTCCCAGAATAGTTAATTATGAATTATGAAAAAAACTATTCTGGGACACTTACATGAATCGACTTAGTCCCATGGCAGGCGCAATTAAGACAAAAATATGCGTGTATTTAAATTAAATTAGCAGCTTGTTAGGAAGCATTTTTTGTTCAGTTGACTCATGTGTCACCAATTAGGTGTGTTATTCTTTCTAATTTAATGATTTGCTTAAAATCCATTAAGAACATTAATCAATAGAACTTAGGTATACAAAATAGTTACCTTATGTTGATCAATTTAATCTAATTCCAAGCCTGTCAGCGAGGTTCGTTAATATTTGCGAATAAAATGATTAATATGATGTACCCGTTTGCCTATAAAAGGTTTTTCCTCCTCTATGTTCCCAAACGATACCGTCTCTTGACCTTTGCCACGTTATGACTACTGGAAGTTGATTGCGCGTAGATTTATTCTTAAGTAGAATGAGTTGTATCAAATGCTCGCTTAGTCGTTTGTTAATGTTTATTGTATTAGAGAAGATTCTAATATGCTGAATACTGTTAGTCCGTCAAATGTGATTTTCATCAAACTTGCTTTCTAAGCGCGCCATTGCTTGCATGCATCGCGGGAGTAATATAGTTTGTCTTATAATTTATTTTTTGTCCGCAAGTGTGATGAAAAACATTGTATGCATCACAGTCGGTAAGAGGCATACTAAGTCGAGTAATTAAAAGCAAATTCTAACATTCTCGTTAGTAATCCCTAGGTGCACAATGTACTATTGTATAACTAGTCTTACCTGTCAGCCTCCGTAGCCTAGTTGGTAGTGACCCTGCCTACGAAGCTGGAGGTTCCGGGTTCGAATCCCGGCGAGGGCAGTATTTGTGTATTTATTTATCACAAATTTGTTTCTTGGTCATGGGCTGGCTGTGTATGTATTAGTATCAATATGTATCTATTTATTATGTATATCGTCGCCTGGTACCCACATCACAAGCCTTAATTGAGCTTACCGTGGGACTAGGTCGATTTATTTACTTGAGTGGTATGTCAACAGACGGGCGTGTTCCCCGGCCTGATCCCGCTGATCGAGTCGTACCTGTCGGGCATGGACGTTGACGCCGACACGCACTGCTCCGTGCAGCAGTACCTCAAGCTGATCCAGCGGCGCGCCGCCGGCGAGATCAGCACCATGGCTACCTGGATGCGAGAATTCGTCACCACGCATCCGCAGTACAAGTTAGTAACATTCATACTTTGTGGTAGAATTTTGTGGAATTGCTTAAACATAAACGTAGACTGCGAGCAGTTAGCTCCTCTAATTACGCTATATATATATGCTCCCTGACCGTTTTCGGCCACGGCGACTGCTTCAACTCCTAGGTATGTTGACGCTCATGTGCTCTCGTGTGGCTGACGTAGCCGATTACGCTATACGTGTCGTGTGGAGGCACGGTACATGTGCTAAGCCTAAAATAAACTCTTCTAATGCCCCGGCCACGACATTGGTCTAACGCGACCAGCGGTTGCCGATATGGGTACGAGAGGGAGCACCATACGTTTTCCGCTAAGCCGGTCGCCTTAGACCGATGTCGTGGCCGCGGCGTAAAGGTTGGATGGATGAGTTTATATTGAAGATGTTGATTAAATTATACATAATGCTTATATTAACACTTAGGTGCATATTTTATTTCTAAAATCTATATATATAAAAGAAGAAGCTCCCTGATAAAGATGCACGCACAGCCTAAACCCCTGGTCCTATAGACTCCAAATTTAGCACGTAGGTTCCTTTTATGGTGTAGACGAGCACTAAGAAAGGATTTTTCAAAATTCACCTTCTAAGGGGTTGAAATGGGGGCCCAAAGTTTGTATGGCGAAATAAGATTGGTTGAACTATTTTATCCAAAATTTCGCAAGAGTATTCTGGAAAAGTAATTGAGTAAAGTATGCTTAAGGTTTTTAAAAATTCAACCCCTGAAAAAGGTAAAAAGGGTGACAATGTGAAAAAATCAAGATGGGTATCGTTTTTATAGTTTATCGAGTCGTAATTTTATTATTTATTTATATTTATGTTCATTTCTGGTTCTAGAGATTCCAAATTTAGCGCGTAGGTTTCTTTGAGGATGTAGGGGTGCTCTAAAAAGGTTAAGTCGAAATCCACTCCCTAGAGGGTGCAATGGGGGTCCAAAGTTAGTATGGCGAAACAAGATTAGTTGGACTATTTTGTCCGAAACTTCCTAGGAGTATTCTTCAAAATAATAAAGACATGTTTGCAGGTTTTTTGAAAATTTAACCCCTGAAAAATGTAAAAAGGGTGAGGAAGTGAAAAAATCAAGTTGGGTATCGTTTCTATGGTTTATCGGGACGTAGATCACAAAAACGATTTTAAAATTTAACGCGGCAGACGTGAAATACTATGTACACGGTTATGGTGTGATGGGGTAAAATGCGAAAAATATCAGTATAATTTTATTATTTATGTTCATTTCTGGTTCTAGAGATTCCAAATATAGCGCGTAGGTTTCTTTGAGGGTGTAGGGGCGCTCTAAAAAAGGTTAAGTCAAAATCCATTCATTAGAGGGTGCAATGAGTCTAAAGTTTGTAGGGGAAACTTGACTATTTAAACTGTTTTATCCGAAACTTCACAGGAGTATTCCCAAACATAAATGACTAAAGACATGTTTTAGGGTTTTTGAGAATTGAACTCTTGAAAGTGGTAAAAAGATTAAACAGTAAAAAAACAACATGGTTATCGTTTCTATAGTCTACTATCGTGTCGCTGTACCGAGGTGTACGTGAAATACCATCTTCTCTGTTATGGTCTCATGGGCTTGCGGGTTATGACAGGGGTATCGTTTTAGTGTTTATTTCTGATAAAAAAAATCTAAATATAGCATGTTAACCAACGTTAATAACCTTTTAAGTTTTCCCGAGTTTTCATGCGATAGTAATCAAAAGTACATATATCTGTGTATCCAAGGTGTTTTTTATAAAGTCAAAACAGTCGTCACCATAAATTTCGACATTTTTGATCCAATGGTGTAAATCGATGTATCGGGATTCCAGAGGTTCTTAACAAACTGCAAAAAAGGCTGCCTATTCAATTTCCGTTTCGATATTGTCCGTCATAAAAATCGGTGGTAATCTGAAGTTCTGACTGATCTGTTCATCATAATGAAGCAGAAGTCAAATTTGCAAGAAACGGTAACAATATTGAGTTACTTCAAATGTTAATCAGCTCGCCTAATTATGGTCATCTTTGTTAGGCCTGGGAAACGACAAATGATAGTTTTTATCATCAAAACACAACAATCACCTATGTGAGTGTGTATGTAAACTTTTAAAGATAAAAAACATTTGTCAGTTACCAGATGGTAAAGATGACCATAATATGATAGCGGATTTTGATAATAATCTATATCTGAAATGTCAAAGCGTTTCAAGTAATGAATTTGAGGTCTTTGCACAAAATGATCGGCACCTTGAATTTATTTAGTTTGAATCCGACCTTAATAAAAATCGGTATCTTAGGATCCAAGGGGGTTTTTACAAAAAGTGAGAAGCTATCACATCTAAAATTTCTAGAACTTTGATTTAATATTGATAAAAATCGATACCTACCGAGAAGATGAAAAGTTCTTCATATGGAATTTGAAGTCAAAATTGCAAAAATAATTCGCCATCATTATAGCCATCATCATATTAGTTTAATACGACTGTGATAAAAATTTATAGAACGCGGCCGAACCGCGGGTAAAAGCACCATCCGCCACACTTAAATCGGTTAAGGCAAACGCGAGATAATCGCGGGAAAACATTAACATGCAGTGAATAGATATTAGAACGCGGGCGAAGCCGCGGGTAACTGCTAGTGACTTATGTAAATAATCGACGTCAATTTGAAATCTGTTGCTCACAGTGTCAATTGATTACATATTCCAATATGTTGTGACTTGTGACATTTCAGTCGTATCGTTCTTGATACTCTATGCACCTAAGGGCTAAAACAACATTTTTATTTGCACTATGAGTCTTATTTGTAAGTATTTTCGTAACATTACTAGGATATTTAGTGTTAATAAAACCTAACTAAGTAGTATAATGAAGCCGTCCAGTAGGTTACTTAAACATACACACGATTAAAGTGCCAGTATCGTGCAGCGACAGACTATCTTTTATTAACACAATTAAAGACGGGGTGATCTCGCGGCGCCGTACTGTCACACCAGTCATGTAGTAATTAAAGTTTGGTGCATGTTTTTTGCAGTCGCGACTCAGTTGTAAGCGAGAAGATAAACTACGACCTCTTGAAGACGATGCACGGCATCCAGACGGGGCAGGTGCCGGCGCCCACGCTGCTGGGCAGCAGCACCGCCTCCAAGACCAACGAGCACATTCCCAAGGCCTTCACCCGCATGCTCAGCCAGGACTGCCCCTAGCGCTGGCGCGGGTCGCCTACTGCCTGTTACCATTAGCATACACTGACTAATGCTAACGGATCGACTGGACCTATTCATTGTGAGATTGTTAACAGCACTACTTCCGTTGCCGCACATATTCAGCTGTCTAAACTATGTTTACAAATGACTCCAGTTTGTGCGTGTATTCCTGTCTATACCGTTAGAATAAAACAGTTGCCTTACCAACGTGTAACTATTATGTTATACTATTCATAATATAATTATGTATATTAATGTATGATGATATACTTGTACGTATACCCGATATCGAGTTAATAATTTAGTATAGCCTACTCTACATCGTTAATTGATGGACATTACACGGTGGTTGGTGTTCATTTAAGTATACTATAGACTGGTTTAGAAAAGCCAGCGCGATCTTGTCTATGTCCGACATAAGAAGGTAGGCGCGTATAAGCGAATTGTAAGCACTGAATTATTTATGTCAGACATAGACGCGGTTGTGCTCTTGGTGCTGATACTGTTTTTATTTCATTTGCGTTTTCCTTAACTTTGCATTTAATGAATTTATATTTACATATATACTTTTTGTATTAACTATTATAAAGCAATAAATCACGATTGTGTTATCAGTTGTTAACTTGTATTGTTTTTAGTTCTTAAAATCATGTTTCCTAAAAAGAATCCTTAGTTATATCAAAATCTGTAGTCGTGACAACTAGCCCATATTTTCTCAGGGACTCGAGTTATAGAGTTGAAATTAATACCTAACACTGAAAATTTTAAGTGCCTCGCAGATAAAGATGGTCCATACATTCGCAGGGAAGTTGAACTTGGCAAAAAAAATTAACTGGAACTTATAACAAAAATCTGGGATTTCTTTTCTTTGGAATTATAAATAATATTGAAAGTTCAAATAAGCAGTCATGTCATTTGACTCAAACCCAATTACACAATGTTTTGAATCGCATTTTTTTAATGTAGGTAACTTATCATCACATTTGCTTTCTATGCGCGCTATTACTTGCATGCGTCGCGGAAGATATAGAAAAGTGAAATTAGGAGGGAGTCATAGAAATGTTAGTACGTCAATTAATGTTATTTTGTTTAACAATGCATGTCTAATTATTATTTATCTACGATTACCTCCCGGTCTCAGGAGAAACCCAGTTTTGAGACGGTACGAAATCCCCAAAACATTGTTTTTACTGGCGCAAGCAAAAAGGAAACCCTTAGTTACGTCCAAACTGTCCGTCTGACTGTCCGTATGTCACAGCGCTTTTACTTTGGCATGTGGGTGAATCTACTTTTTTGTCATTTGCAATTATTGCTCGTAACTCTAAATTTTTTTGACTTTGGTCTTTTTTACATTATTTAGATGAAACAAGAATTGAAAGAAGAAGTTTCCTTGTAATTTTTAGTTTAGAGTACTTGAAATGAAACCAACCATTAAAAGGTTGATACACCAAATAAAATAAACAAAACACGTCTGGAAGTTTCCATATTTATTGGCTTAGTGTAGTCATATCCACATATGTGAAGATTAGAACTTATCAACTAGTTGCAGAACATGTTGTTGCTCCTGCCGCAAGTATTCCGCGTCGTCCTCGCCTGCGCCCGCGTCTCCCAGGTTGCCAGCGTACTCTGATGAAAAAACATTATCTTAATACCTTTTAGGTTTCGATTAGCGCAAATGCTTAGGTACTCATCTATTTCCTAGTATAAATCACAGTTAACTATGATCAGTGATCTGTACACTTAAATATGATTTTACAAGGTATAGGGTGGGCCAGTAATAAATTCACTCTTGTATCGACATTGGCCCACCATATATTTATCGGTTATGCAAAAATAACTATTACTGGGACAAGTGACACTTATGTAGAACCCATATACTTCGTATGGCGATGTGGGCAATGTTTATAAATCTTTTACTGCATATTATAATCATAATAGAATATAATATATTTTTCATTATCAACAGTGTTCTACGCATAAGAGTAAAAATGTTAAAGGTAATTTCACCAGAGTTGATGTGAATGATTACACACACATCCAGATGAAGTACTAATTACATGAAAATGAGTGAATGAATTAATGACTTGCCTCAAAATATTGAAGCAATTCTTTTGAACAAATATTGTGCCATCTTACAGTTGCAATAGGGCTTGCTGTCAGTACGAAAAAAGAACACTAATTTCAAATTCCCCGTGTGTTTACATGACATGTTGCTGTGTGCCTGACTGCGTGCAACTCTCGTGGAACTGTATTTACCTCTCATGACGTGTCTGATGATCTTCAAGGAGCCGCCGCGCAGGGACAGCACTCGCTGCACGCGCTGCTTGATGGTCGGCGGGCCCGCGGTGCACACCTGACAATGCATTCAAGTTGTTTTCTATGGGACTAGATACGAGTATACATGTAGCACTAATTGAACAGAAACATTATTTGACATATAACACACATGATTGTCAATGTCCAGGTTTTTGAAAGAATATACTCAATAATATCATGGGACAATTTCATACAAATAAATCATGTTCCACTAAGCGAGGATATACATACATAGATCTTGCTTTTGGTGGTGGCAGTGGTGGCTTTTCCTCGAAATAAGGAAATACCCATCAGTAATTTGAAAGTGTTTTTCTGCTGAGATGAAACTATTGAATCATGGTCTTACCTCCAATATTATTCTATCAACGAGTTGCAATGTAAACAACCCGCCAGTAAGTCTCTTGAAGTACTGCGCATCGTCTGCCAAATCTTCACCAGCTTGCTGTTAACATAAAATTAATTACAACCTGAGGGTGGGGTGAGTTATTTTATCGCTATACAGCGGACGAAAAAAAGTCGAGTATCTGTAGTACCATGTTTTTGTCTGTCAGTGAATGTATTCTGTGTCTGTCAGGAAGTTAAATATATGATGACAATGACAATATGGGCACTGCTTTTTTCAACACGAAACAATTACACAAAAATAACTGGCATAACCTTATTTAAGAACCCCATTTAAAACCTTTGATGATGTATTACTTATTACCTCCATTTCTTTCTCAGTACGATCCACTTTGTCCATATATTTGAAGTGCAGTTCAAGAAGCCGGTCAACTTTCTCGTAATCATTTTCAGTAAATTTAGCAAGAAGTCTCTGCCTCTGACTCCCTTGGCAATTCCGTAGCATGGACGATATTATGGAAACAACATGCTCTGTAAAAGGTATTATTTACAAAAAGTATTATGCTCTGTAAATATTAGATGAACGAAAATATCAACATGAACAATTTATACATAAATAGGTTAAGGCAACTTGTCAAACGATAGCTTTAATTAAAATAAATAGGTACCTTCGTGTTGGTCTACAGTCAATAGCCGCTTCTTTTTAGGAGTTTTCATGAACAACGGAAAGACGGTGCGTAGTCCCAATATGTCTACAAATTTGTTGCAATTATCGCGGCCGTCTGGACCAGTTAGAGCGTGGCTGAGTACCTTGAGCGATCCGTTTCGAGACATTTTCTTTTCCCTGAAAAAAAAAAAAAACAATATATATTGACATTTTGTCAATAATGTTACCACTTTCACGATTGAACAAAGGGCCTGGCATGTACATATAACATTATAACTATTATAAAGGCCGTTCGGCGAAGGTGACACAGGTCAGTGTTCAAAAAGTTCTTACTCCTATGCCAGTGGCTCTACGTGATAAAAACAACCTAATTCCTACACCACTACCATAACTGAAAATCTCACTCCTATGCTACAAAGAAACAAGAACATTTTTAACACAAATTTAGTGTCGCCCGCATAGGAGTACAATCTTTCTGGTCACACATCCGTGTCACTGGCGTAGGAGTTCTATAAGATAATTTCAATCGGTATAGCATTAGCACTTAGTGAAACAGTAGGTAATGGGGGCGAAAATGCTAAGTAGTTTAATTTGGTATCCACTCAGATGTTAAGGATGGTGCACATAAATTACTAATGGATCTGCCAGTTGTTATAAGTAAGCCAGAGAGAGGTTACACCAACCTGAGCATGAGGTTCATGAGCTGCAGGCCCTCGCCGCGCAGGAAGCGGTCGCGGTTGCTGGGCTCCATGAGCGCGCAGCACAGCGAGTCGAACATGTTCTCCATCGCCTCCTGCTCCTCTGCGCCGTTCGGGTCATGCCGCTTGTAGAACTATAACAGGAACATTTCATATATCACTTGCTTGTGTACATACTTACATTGTCGTCTCGGTAAGTATTGTTACATGATGAGTATTATTTTAATGTAAACGTAATTCAGTATCAATACCAAGTCAAGCGTAATCAATGTTGTTGCTACTCGTCGTCCCGTTTCGGTAATAACCGCGGGACGACAATGACGTATTGGAGAGGTTAAAACGCTCCTCGGAGAATCACCCACAAAGGATATTTTATTTTAGGTCATCTTTCCATGTCTCTACAACACGCTTTGTTAAACGATTAACCTGAAGTATTTTTGTAGCCATGCGCGACATGTAATGTTTATGTCGAAATATTACTCGATAGTTGAAATTCAATAATTCAACAACGTGTAAGGTGAAAACTGATAAAGATTTGTTCATAACTTAGAACCGTGTACGTTGTTCAAGTCTTAATTCTATGGTAAGTATATCTGATTGTTACTGTGGAACCCTAATACTATTACTAGTACAAAAACCTACGTACATTAATAAACACTGTGGTAAGAATGAAAATCAATCAAAAACAAATGTTACCGCCAATTGCTGCAGAAGCACATCAATTCCGTCCAGTTCACCCAATAGTTTGCGGTTAGTAGGTACTGTATGTAATAGAATTGAGAGAATCTCTGTTGCATATAGTTTATTCGCATCAAATGGAACCTTCATCTGAAAACAACAGATAAATTAACACGTAAGAAAACAGTCAACCAATAGTTACAACAAAACACCAACAATTAAATAAGAGTCTTACCTTTAGCCTTTTAAGTATCCATTGCAAAAACCCTTGTTTTGCCACATCTTCACAAATAGCAGGTCGAAATTCTGCCATGTTCTCTATTATAGCTAGAAATAGAAAATTAATAATATTATTAATAGAGCTAAAAATAAGAATACTTTCTATTACAAACACAATAAGAAAAGTGTGAGTTAATTGGTATTACCAAGTGTGTTGTGGACAGCATCTCTCTCATCAGGAATTTGCTCATCGAGCCTCGCCAGGTTGTGCAGCAGTAGTGCTGGGGCTTCCGCGTCAACCAACGCGTTGATCAACTCTTCTGCTCCTTCCTCACTTTCATGAAGAATGTCTACATCAGACAGTTCCTGGACATATTAATTGTGGTTGTAAAATAGTATTAGTATTCATATGTGAAGAGCAATTAAAGAAACAGTAAAATATAGTGAGTTCAATCAATTACACATACCCATGTATGTAACTTAAAAATATAACACATGATATTATACTCAACTGTAAAAATCCTTACCTGTAATAGGTGGACCACTTTGGTGGATATGTCTGTGTTATCATGAGATAGCAATTCCAACAATGAATTTATACATTTAAGTTCAACCAACAATGGATACTGATCAGGTACCGTGGCAACAGCACTAAGGTCCTGTAACAATTTAATGAATTTAAATATGCTATAATTAGATAGTATTGACCAGTTATTAGGTTCTAATATGTTAAGGAACATTATAATTCTGAAAAATAATAAATGTTACATATTTTTATTCCCTTCAAATGGTATTTTAACCCTTTATAGGGGACCAGTCTCAAATACGCCAGAAAAAATATAAAAAGATAGTGCTATAGGGTTATAGCACTATCTTTTTGTATTTTTTATTATACAGAATTTTTCGTACTATATCGTCGGTTGACAACCAAAACTCACTAAGTAACAAATACCTACCTGAAATAGAGACCGTATCTAAGTTCTGATTTAATACTGACACAAGAGGTTGCGAAGAGTAGTGACAGTTTTTATAGTGAGTTTTGGTTGACAGCTGACAATATAATGGAGTTGAGGCTTGAACCCAGCATTTTTGTGAGTCTTGCCCGTTAAAGGGTTAAACTTATTCAGGTTATGCTACCAGGGGCCTATTGCATAAAAATTACAACTAATATTACAAGCGGAAGTCTTGTTTCTATATCTCTTAATAGGGAGAGACTTCCACTTGTAATATTAGTTGTAATTTGTTATGCAATAGGCCCCAGGTATACCATTTGTCAGTAAAATAAAAAATAATGTAAACTAACATGGCTGACTATTCATAGCATTTGACTAACTAGAGTGGGCCTATTTGCTATGTATTTTATTTCATATACGAGGCTGTACCATGCAGGATGTTTGGCACATTGAGGGACAAATTAGCATAAGATAGAAACTTTATTTGTTATCTATAATTCCTTTCCAAAAGTTTTACCTTATTAATGGTTTATTTATCATCCCTTCCTATTAACTTCTCATATTTCAATATAATTAACATAGACATTTTGCTCATTTAACCACTTGAACGTCCGATGATAGCATATTATCCAAACAAAAAAGGCAGTAGACTTTTCGTGGATACTATACTATCCCATGAAGTCGAAGGAGACACAGTTGATTATAGCGGCATGTAGCGAAATATAGAGGCATTATTTCCTAATTCCCTTGTTGCAACAACGTAGCCTAATAAACTAGTTTGCGCTAAAAAATATACATGGCAGTGTACGCTCGTTACTCAGTCGATAAAAAATTATAATTATAAGTGTTGTGTCAAACTGCCGTGCAATTGTGAGTGTTTGCTAAGGACTCCAAGTTATGTCGTAAGTATTTCACGTTAATTTACATATTTTTGGGGTTATTATACATAAAAATGATCAGGAACGTGTGCTCTATACGATAATGTGTATCATCTTAAGTTTTTGACAGTGTGATACCTGTCAAGTGAGTTTAAAATATGAAGGTTATTTTTGAGCTGGGGTAGTAAACGTTTATAGCCGTATTATTAGTAATATAACAACATGTTTAGTGAAATATATAATAAATATTGACGAGTGGTTTATAAGGAAGAGATTAATATACTTAAACATAAGAAATATATCAAACTACGTCAGGATTCATCAAAATATTTACGGTGTTTTTGTATCTTGGTGTATTTGTTGGAAGGAGGAGGTAATCTAATTAATTTATTTTGATACTTTGTTGAAAATTATATGTGTTATTTGTGGTATCATTATAAAGGTGAAATAGTATATTTTTTTAATATGCAATAAAAATAAGGGGTCATCGCTCAAAATTTCCTGTAATTAGTCGTCAAAGAAAAATCTTTCTTATTTTTTTACCGATGTCTTAAGTTTAACCTTGATTATAGTCAAGAATCATTAGGTATTTTACAATGACTATCATTGTATTTTAATAATTGTGCTTTCATTAATACTCCTGATTTTTTTATTATTATACCTTAAGTAATTTAGAAAATATAAATGTTTTTGTAAAATCTTGTGACTGCGCAGCGCGGGGCGTACGTCGCTAAAAAAAACCCGGACAGTTGACCGGAATATGGTCGCGCGGGGTGGACGTTCAAGTGGTTATACATGGGGTCACTCTATTATTGAAGCCTAGAGTCTAGTAACATAGGTAATATCTAATTATGAGTAAATAATTGGGTATTGAAATAATTTTTTTTGCCAGATATAATTATGTTGTTTGCTAAAAGTGACCCATATATGATTAATAGAGTTTGTGTCAATTTACCTGCAATGCTTCATGTAAGTCTATTTCACTCTCCATAAACTTTTCAGGTTGGTCAGGAAACTTAATCCTCATTTCTCTATTCTTTAAAGCTTTCTTTTCAAACAGCAATACCAATTTTTTCACACCATTCTCATCCAGTACTTCTCCCTTTGTAAATAATAAAATAACATTATTTTAAACATGGTACTACTATAAACAGATAAGAGGAATAATCCTTTCCCATTGTATTTTCACCACTATTTATAAAGCCTGTATTTCTGCAATATCTATTTAGAAATTTAATGTAATAAACTGAAGAGACATATCAGCTTATATACTCGACAAATACATTTCCACTTAAATGCTTGCACAGTGTTTGTCTAGCCCTTTAGAAACAATTATATTCCACAAAATTACTAAATATGCAATGTTATCAACAGTTTAGGGTTGGTATTGAAAATAAATTAAAACAATTGTATTGCACCAAGAATATTCTGCACAGTTATTGTACATCTAGAGCAGGCTTTACACTTATTTCCCTATTCAAGAAACTTATATTTAGATAACATACAAGCTCATATAATTACATTATAGTAAAAAGGTATTGCAATATTGTTCTTGTACACATTTGTAATTTATGTTATTTCGCTTTCTGCTAGATCGAAAATTAAATTAAGATTTTTATAATGCATTGTTGGGGTTACATCTTTTTTTTTTATAAATATTATAAATACATTAATGCAATAAATACAAACTTGTGTGGCTTCCGTTTCGACAAACCGAAGAATGTCTTCTCTTTCTTTATCTGTTATAGAAGGTTCATTAGGAAGACTGGTACTCGAAGCTCCCATGTGCGGCTCCACTTTAGATTTTTTAACGCGACGCGCTTTCGACGCCCTCGGACCGTCATCATCGGAGTAATCACTGTCATCTTCAGTAGGCCTCTTGGGTGTCGGTACGGGCTGAATAGTGATATAAAAATAATGAGTATGGTGTATAATCACACGATATAAACAACTTCTAATCTTAATAGTCAACTACTCACTTTGAAGGAAAGTAGTTCTCCGACATCCATTTCCACGAATTTGGTTTTAACACATTAACGTTTTAACATGTACTCAACTATGATAAATGATAATGCATCAGAAACAAATCAAATTAATATTCGGCTTTATTTTATGTACCAATCTAACCTGCTTAGCTTAACCAATGTATAATCTAATCAACAACTATTGAACCAACTGTCAGTTAATTTTTAATCATAGACAATCATAGAAGTAGACCGTGATGGCTCTCAGGGCCCCGTTTTATAAAGTTACAAGTTACAATTTTACAACTATGGGCTCGTGTTAGGCTTTTTGTTTAGATATCTGGAGCACACTAGAGCAAAAAAATGACCAGCGGCCCTTGTGTACCAGATTGAGTACACTTCGCCGATTATAATGTAAACGTAACTTGGAAGATCTAGTAAATCCTCCAAGGAACGTAATGTTAGTTCAAATTATATGGACACTATTATATATGGCAACACTAGTAAACGTCATAAGTGTGGCGGGAAAACACAAATAGACATGTTAAGGTCAACGTAGATAATTAAAACTAAAAGTATTAGTATTAATTATTCGTTGCAAATAGGTAACTGAATTATTTAGACACTTTTCGTTTTGACGTGAATATTATTTAATAAATCTCTTTTCATAGCAATACTCTAGTTTGTGATAGAAAATCAGCGCATATTAGATACTCAAACAATTAAAGTATGGATAACCCAGCAGCTTCGGGGGCTGCTAATACAACCGAGGGAGACACACTGCAACCAAAACTGTTAACTGGTTTAAGTGAAATATTACCGTCGAAGGTAGGTATTTTTTATTGAATGGTTAGTAAACACGGCTATACGTACCTTACTATTGAAACTACTTTTTTATTCAAAAACCTATCATTCAAACACGTGTCAAGTTCACGCGTGTAAGTACTGTGGTACTGTTTGATCTGATCAGCATCCGACTTTTAAGCAACAAGTCACCACCCTGCAGCAAGAGTTAGTATGTATGTACCTATATGTATAAATTTATTCATATACACTACTTGATCGTCGTTTATCATGTGCTGTGCCAGTCTGTTATCCAATATAGATTGGCTGTCTAGGGGTACAGCATGAAAAAGCCAGTTACCTATCCCCATAACGCACACAAAGTACTGTAATAAGTAATAAAAGTTTTTTTTACCAATTAAATTCCGTGACCAAGCTGCTAAGACTACGGCAGATTGTTGTCATAAAGGCATTCACCTGGGTATTGGTAATCAACTGGCTATGCAGTGACTACAAACTGAAACAGTTAATAAAGACTCACCTAACACCCACACCACACACGCACACTAATGAAAATATACATATAATTTGGTTAGTCAGCACGATGTGACGCATTAATTCCAATATCAAATAAAATGTACTGTTTACTTCAGGCATTGTACTGTGAGTTTTTTCAGGTGCGTTACTTAATAACATCCGAGGTTGTGTACGAAAGGGCGCACAGCATTTTAAGGCGAGGCTTGGATGAAGTCAGTTCGAGAGTGTTGAGTTTCATGTCAGCGTCGTTGCGTACGGCGGCGAGCGGCGAGCGCACGCGCGCGCGCGAGCTTCTCCGTCGCAGCGGCTGCCTGCAGGACATGCTCGACATGTTTCTCGCTACAACAACTATGGCAAGTTGAGCATGCCGACCGCTTCATGCAGTACTTACTGTACAGATAGTAACTGGTTTATCGATGGAACTACCCACACAATAAATAAGTTAACTTAGACCTATTGTGCCACTGAAAAGGTGACCTACCTTAAGACGAAAGGGGATCTGCCTTTTTCCTACACGAACGTATTCTCTGTTTCCTTCCTGAATATTGACTGACATTTCAGCAAAGTCTTTTTCCCCTCACTAGCTCGTAAAGCGCTCGTTTATCGTTTAATACGAGCGGGTAAAAACGCTTTTTACACACTTGTGAATAAAGTAATTTGACATTGCTCTAATTCCTATAGCCCCCTACTGCCTAGTATAAGTGGATCTGTATGACCATAGTAAACATGCGCAATCGGAGCTCAATGTTAAATTGGTCGTTCTCATGGGTGACTTTGTAAGCCATTGGCTATATTTAAGTTCCAGAAGTAACTCTATTCTACGATACGTTTCGATATTGAGTTTTAAATGGTTTCTTTAAGTTAATTTACATTTGGATGAGATTTGTAATCATATTTCCTCGCGATAGTGAGGGGAAAAAAGTTGTATTACATTTGGCGGCAAAGTTTGTTCAACTCTCGTGCCTTGAGACCTTCGCAATGCTCAAGATTCCAGTTTTTGAACCACTCGCTACGCTCGTGGCTCAATTTTGGAATCTTTCGCTAGCTCAGGTCTCAATATTGGCACAACAGTTAAACAACAACTTTGCCCCCTTGTATAATAAATAACTATTTTTCATGTCGGTATGTTTTGCTTTTTATGTTATTGTTAATAAGTATAAAATAAGACTCAAACCACAAAAATAGCGAATCTGAAAAAAATATTTGATATACATAATTTTTGCAAAAAAAAAAAGGAAAACATACCGATATCTGGACACTAAAGTAGAGGCATCGTAAGAAGTCGTTTTTGACGTTTGTTTGCACATGAAGTTCTGTAAATGTTGACAGTTAGTATAATGGAGCAAATGTCAAACTTCATTGTTGCCTGTACGGAATAGTGATGTTACTACTGTTGCTGCAATTTACCGATACGTCAATCGAAATAAATAAGTAAACCTTTTTTATGGAGGTACGAATAATTGCTATAATAGTAGGTACGCACATATTTTCTAAAAGTTTGTTATGGTTTCGACAGGTCCTCGCGAGCCCGTGTGCCCGGTGGATACGCGGCTTTACAGACTGTGTTGAACTTGACAACCAGATAAATGTCAAAATTGTTATAAAATCACGTATAATTTTATTTTTCGTAGAATAATAATTTATGTACCACTACGTTATCACCTAGATGTGCTCTGATTTTAATAAATGGTTTTAGTGACTTTATATACTGTTTATACGGCATTTCTCTATTTGGCATACCTACATTGCCCTCTGAGTTCCACGCAAGTTTACCAACGTGGGTTGGCAGTGGATCGCTGCAAACTCGCGTCCAAGCTCATGGTCTCAACCACTGCCAGTTCTGCATTGACATTACTAACAAGTGAAACTACCTACGTATATTGTATATCAGACTCCGATACTATTTGACCTGGCATTACATTTGGACACCGATTACCTACTGCTATTCATTGTTGACCTTGATTTTTAATTTTGACACTGGTTTTTACACTAGTTACTATCTCTCGCTAACAGAGGTTGTGGATGCTATTTCCTCTACAGGTCACGTCCTATCCGTCCTATAAAACATCCTACCTAAATGCGACTTTACGTCATTATGACGTCACCGGCACCAATGTTTCGCTGCCTGCTAATGATTCTAAGTAAGATTACCAAACACTTTTTTAGTTCGGATTACCTAACACTTTTTTAATTAAATTTTTTTAATGGCATGTACCAGATCTAACGCCCTTTCGCACTTGACTGAAAATTTTACGACGGTAAAATCGAGCGTTTCACTACACTATTGTGAGCTGTCAAAAACGACTTCTTACGATGCCTCTACTTTAGTTTTCACAATTTTTTTTAATATATAATAGTTATTTGTTATACAAGGGTGCAAAGTTGTATTTTACCCGCGAGTATGAAATTGAAACACGAGCAAGCGAAAGGATTCTATAGTTGAACCACGAGCGAAGCGAGTGGTTCTTAAATATAATCCTGAGCGCAGCGAGTGTTTTAACATACGAGAAGTTAAATACATTTGCACCCGTGTGTAACACAAAACTTTTCCCCTCACTATAGCGAGGAAACTCAAAAAAGGTAATTATTTGTTCACATTACAATCATCATCGGGTTAGTGATAATAATTTTCCAAATGCATCATGTATTTAATGCAAGATTTTGTCGCAGTAAACTTAGCACGAAAAAGTAAACGCAGCACGATTTTAACACATTTCTGTAGTTGCACACCAACGCCAATGCATTATTAAATCATTCACATTCATTATTTTTACAAAATTATAACAGAACACCCTAAAAGTTCTTTAGTTTACTATTTTTATGTGTGTTCGAGTCGGTAAATAAAGATTATAACCTATAATATTCTTTGACAATGTTGACGTTGACATTTTCTGCGTTTTGTGATTGCATCTAGTCATCTTATCATCATTCACTAAAACAATTGTTACTTATGGAATTTTAGGATTTATATGTTAAAATCATCATATTATATAAAGGTTTGTATTTTACACTAAATTCTCAAACAAATTATTTAATTATGATTAATATGGAACAATTTCCATGAGCATTTTACGTTTTGTTATTCCAAAACCAAGGTCATTACTTTGCCACACAAGTGAATAATATGCGTTTTTACACGTTCGTATTAAAGGATAAACGAGCACTTTACGCGCTAGTGAGGGGAAAAATACATTTCTAGACTATGAAACCATGTTTTCAACCAAATTTTACGTTTTTTGAAATAGGTAGGTACATTGCATAGTTTTCTAAAAGCGTACAGCTCCCATTTCCTATTTATAATACAACTTATAATATTTATTTTTATATTTTATTAGTTTTTGGACAAAGATGCAAAAGTAAATATAGCTGAAAAAGTTAAGAAAAGCTCGTGTTGTATGTTGTTGTAATCTATCCATATAGGCATTTGTTTTGTTTGTTTTCGCATTTTAACATGAACTCTGTCTATTTGAATAGAGCACTACTATTTACATACAACAGGTGATTTACTTAAGTTTTTTACCTATACTTACATACAAGATTTACTTGAAGGATTTATGAACTGGACTGCACGTAAGCCTAACAGGTTTCCTAAATATTACAGAAGGAAGAAAACTGGAAAGTTCTATGCGAGTGTCTTGTGATCACGTGCAAGGACTGCGAGGACAACCAACGTTACTGCTCCAACCTGATTCCTGTGGTTTGTTACGGTTTTTTTCTTCTTGTCGTCGCAATTAACAAACTTAGCTATACGATATAAGATACATTACGAAATGTAGAAGGATTCCGTAATGTATTTTATATTGTTAAAATCTTAATAACACATATACATATCTCGTACTGCCAGACGAAACTGGTCTTCCCTTGATTTTAAATTAACGGAAATGTACGTATACCTATAGTTTTTGGAAAAATCATATACAAACAACTGTACTTTGGTCTTTACAGTGCATACAACGACATGACAAGATGAATATCGAAATACTCAAGCTACTGCACTGTTTACTCTTGAACAATACAAGCAATATCAATTTGTTTGTCGAATGTAACGGGACATCAATTTTTACAAAGTAAGTCAATGCACGCATTCCATATTTAAGTAATTTAATTATTTTAACCTTTAAACCAAAAGCATCAAGCATCACAACGTTGAATAACTATCTTAGGGTAGATTTCACGTTACGACCACCTTTATCACAAGTTCCCAATGATGATTGTTGAATATGTTGTAGTAAGTAGGTGTGTATATTGTGTAGAACTCTGGGAGTGCTACTCCATAACCAGGAATATCATTTGAATATACAGATACAGGGACAATTGTAGTCTTCTGGTTCCAGTGATACGTTTTTACTTATTGTAATCGAAAAATAAGATGCATTATTATGTTTATTATATTAGTAGGTACTTATTGACACATAAATATGTAAGACGTAATCTGTAAACGTATGTTGTACAGTCAACCAATTGGAACCCCAGTCAGTCGGGAGCTATTGTGTTATTCATTACATTACATGTAATTTGGACATGGTTCTAGAGTGGCCTAGGTTTCCCATAGGTTGAGTGTAGGTACTTCAGACTGTAAGACAAATCACCAAAGACATTTTTTTGCATTTTCAGAGATTCAATTCATGATAGCTCGAGTATGGAATTGTTGTACGTGGTAGCACAAAATACATCGGCAGCTAATTTATTAAAACGCGATACTGATTTGGTGAACTCTCTTATTAAAGTCGGGGAAGACTATAAAATAAACTGTGAAGGATCTTGGAAGGTACCTCTTACTTACCTAGGTATAAATAATAATAATATGATAGTCATACTACACACAACACTAATCTAGCCGACGACGAGTCACCGCCTTCCGCCTGCCTCGATAGCAAAGAGAAAATCATTGTTATGGCACGTCTTTTCTATAGCTCCATCTCTAATCCAACCTTCACCACCAAAAGCCCATTACTCTTTTCTTTTTCATTAATTCTCAATAGTGTATACGCCTGCTGGGACCGGTTCACGGATAATATATACATAATATTGTGCCCTTGGATGGGTTGCAGCAGAAGCACAACACGACAAATTTATCCTCTAGAGAATAATATACCTCTACGTATGGGATGCACATCCCCATGCAAGCCTATCAAAAGACCGGGATTTATAGGCCTGTGAAACTCCGATAGCATACTAGTATAGAAAATACTTACTTTTAGGCAAACTATGTTGGTTTTAAAAATACTTATTAGACAAATTTATATTTCAGATGGTAGAATGGGCGTCAGTCATTTTGTTCCATATAGCATCGCACGTTGAAGGTTTCTATGATTTCTATGCAACATAAGTTCAAAATAAATGAATGAGTAATATACATCTAGCATAGTACCTATTGACGGACAATAATATAAACCATCATTTTTATTCAGGTATGAACAATTCAATAGGAAATGATCATGAGATGAACAACTCCAAAACAACTCAAAAGGACCTCTCGGTGTCATTCTTATTTAAACCGAATTGGGAGAAATGTAAACCTAAAAATAGAATAAGCGAACAAATATTTTGTAGTTCAAGGGCCAATGCAAAAATAAATAATTCTAAAACCTTATTATCAGACCAAGCGAGTTGTCGTTCGAGCATAATCAATTTTGTACCCAAATTTGTGTCAACGCCGAAAAGAAGGATTACAGAAACACGCGAAAAACAAAAAGCCGACTTAAATGAAGAACTGAAAAATAGCACAATGCTAAAAAGTAATATTATTTTACAACGGGAATCACGTACAAATAGTCCTACTCCTCCTGTAAAGAAAAAACAATCTGCAAGCGCACGTTTGTTCAACATTGCGAATATTTCTTGCGCGTCGATTCATAATATGATGGGTAATATTTTTTCACGAAAGAAACCTGACACGAAGCCTCAAAGTTTTGTTGCACAATCGAATATCAACGCTAAAACGACGAACAGGTTTACTAAATACTTGAAACAGCAAGTTTTCCCAGCTTGCCCAAAAGTTAGTGTTAACTTAAATGGTCAAAAACAGTCCCAAAAAATTGCTATTAGGAAAATATACCGCAAGGCTATAGTAAAGAAACTTAGAAGTGGAATGCATATTTATGGTTGTAACTTCAAGGTGAGCACTAAATACTTATACTAGGTACTTAGTAAACATTATATAATCCTTGGTGGCTACGAAGCTTAGATGGGTATTTTAATATTGTACGCCATTAAGTGCTTAATGAAAGCTAAATTAGGTACGATAATTTGCATTGTTCGAAGAAAGTTACCTATACGGCCCGACCGCGAAAAACGTAATTCGAAAATTACGAGGATTTGTCTCTCTCACTCTAACGACGCCTTCGCTTTGAGTAACAGAGAAAAATCCTCGAAATTTACGAATTTCGTTTTTCGCGGTAGTAGGCATAGTAAAAAAAAAGAGTAACTTGGTAACACAAAAATATAGCGTTGTGTTTTGTTTTCATTTTAAGGGCATTAAGCCCTTAATGTATTTTTTTGTCAAAAGGCTCGTAAATAATAAAAACCACTTCGATTTTTACACTAAATGTTTTTTTTACAGAAGATAGCCCAAGTGATGTGGCCGCATGAAAATCAAATGTCGCCCAAAGTGCTGTACAGAATTTACAGAAAGTTTATAGCCAAAGAAACTGTTAAGCTGCCAGTTCCACTTCCACTGCGACTAAATAGTGTCGTGGAGATACTTACATAGGTTTAGTGAGCAGTGTTGATACATACCCTTACCTTACTTATCTTAGTTAATCGTCCGGATTTTTGTTTGCATAAGGGATTAAAGAGGTAGCCAAACCTTAACCCTTTTAACCTTTTAAAAAATGTAAGCGAGTTAATTGCTAACTCGAATATGCGTGGTGTAATTTTATATTGGTGAAGACACGGTTACGCTCAATGAAAAATTAACGGATATACTAGAATTAATCTATCTGTAAGTGAATAGGGTTAATTTTTTGTATGAGGAGGTCAATTGTTGAAAGGTGGTATGGAGCGTCGAGCGGTTAAAAAAAACGGCCATTTTGTCGCTAGTCATAATCATAAGGGCGCTTATAAATTTAATGCGCATAAATGTGCACGCCAATTCAGTCCTAATGGTAAGCGACAAAGTGGGACGTTTTTACAAAAGCGCTCATTTTTATTAATGTACTAAACAAACAAGTTAATGCAAAATATGTAATAAATAATTCATTTACAATATTGTCTTTAAAGATTAACCTTAGATCCAGGACAAGGTGAAGTAGCTAAGTCCCGTTTACAGTTTACTGTACACGGACTGGTGGCACACCATGTCCCTCGTTATGTCGCTAATAGCAGGTGTCCCTGTAACAATTTTTTATGATATTTCGTGATTTTTATTGACCTATTTTTATGACAATAGAGGTTAGTACATAAACATAGAGCATATCGGCTGTATCTGACCACAGTTGGCAAGCCAGCCACCATACATTAATAGTGAACTCTGTTTATGTATGAAGTGGCCAGTTAATGATCATCAGTAGTGGCGTGACAGTTACTTGATAGTGATGATGGCGTGACGCAAATTAAGCATCAAAAGGTCTACAGCCTGTCTCAGGCCGAGCGTCATGAAAATAGGTACTTTGATACCAATAATTGGCGCAATCTAGCTTTGTGACCCCAGCGTTAATACTTGAAAGCAAATAAGAAATAACATAAGTACCTGCTATTTGTACTGTAAATTGGAGCTCGGTTCTGAGAATTTGCAACATCCGTTGGACTCCCGCCTGGCCGCCCACTGCCAGTCCCCACAGCGCCGGCCGCCCTACGAAAACCTACAAATAAAAAATACGATTTCTATTCATGCTCACTGCAGTTTACATACTTTACATGCCTATTAGTGAAATCTAACCTAATAATTACATCATTCAAGGGTGTGTTCTACATATACAAAATAGTACGTACAATTAACAAATAATGAGATCTACCGCTTTTCGCGACTATATTCAGTGGTAATAAAATCGAAAACTGAGAGACAACAGTTTTTTTTTTATTGAACGCTTGATAGATGAAATGGTATGATCTACCTATACCTACCCAGGCAAGTCATGTACAACACGTGAATCAACAGAAACATTTAGGATAAGTCAACGTACCATTCGCGCACCCAGAGCCAAAGCCTTATACACATCGGTTCCAGTTGTAACGCCACCGTCCAAATAAACTTCTACACCGTAACTTTTCACAGCTTCTATTATCTCAGGCAATACTTCGATCTGCGAAAGGAAGATGTAAAAATCATAGGAGATGGTTTGTTGTAGGTATGGTAAGACACTTTTCCTTTTTTAGGGTTCCGTAGCCAAAATGGCAAAAACGGAACCCTTATAGATCCGTCATGTCCGTCTGTCCGTCCGTCTGTCACAGCCAATTTACTCGGAAACTATAAATGCTACAGTAACGAAATTTGGTAAGGATATGTGTTGTATGAACCGCTACAGGATTATGATACTAAATTGTAAAAAAACCATTGGCCCTCCATACATGTAACTGAGGGGTAGAAATATTTTTTTAGCTTTATATAAGCGTGTGGGGTATTAATAGAAAGGTCTTTGAAAATGATATGAAGGTTTATAAATCTCATTTTTATTTAAGCAAATCGTTTTCGAGATATCAGCTCTCAAAGTCTAAAAAATGTGTCCCCCCCCCTCTATTTTTTAAACTACTCGATATAAAATTAAAAAATATATATATGTTATGCTCATTAATAAACCCTATCAACGATTTTTGGTTTGATTAAATTATCTCCTATAGTTTTTGAGGCAGGTTGATTTAATTGTATTTTTTTAATAATAAATTGATAATGGTACGGAACCCTTCGCGCGCGAGTCCGACTCGCACTTGGCCAGTTTTTTTTTTGCTAGCCTACATCTCTCTTCCACTTCAAGACAAAGGCCTCTCCTCTTTTCCCCCATTCTACTCAGATTCCGAGTGCACAGTGGCACTAATAATGTTAAAAACGGTCACAATTCATGAAAAACTTTAATTTGAGAAAAACTCAAAAACCGTGCTACTCTTACTGGGATCATGTTACGTTTCTTTGGTACCTCTTGACCTCTACCTCCAGTGTCACTATGACGTGTCATTTACGGAAAATCCTCTATAGATATCATTGAATTTATACGTAGACAGGTTACAGCGACGACTCTATGTCAGGGTTAAATAGAAAGTTGATAGAGTGTAACTGTAAATACATTACAAGTTACGAGTATATAAAATCTTTTGAAGACTCACAGTCGCCGGTACTCCGTCGAGCTGTCGTGCTCCGTGGTTGGACACCAGGATGCCGGAGCAGCCAGCCTGCACCGCCTTTACAGCATCATCGGCTCGCATTATTCCTTTTGCCACAATCGGGAGTTTTGTGACACTACAAAATAACAAAGATATACCTACATAAGTTCCCAACGTCCTTAGGTGCGGTTGTCTAACCGTATATTCTATTACGCTATCGCGAAAGAAATATATGAAACGTGGTGGTTAGGAAATGTTAAAATAAATCTTTGTTATCAAGCATGTCTATTAATTTGCGTTGCAAGCCTTAAATATACTACTAATAGTGATTACATTTAAAGCAAACTATTAATAAATATTTGAAGAAAAACTAGAATTACATTTAAAGCAAACTATTACAAAATATCTGAAGAAAAATTAGAGTTAAGGAGACATTTCAGCACCATACATTAAAATACAACCTGTGGAACGGGTCTCTATTGGTTCCCATAAAGTTTGAAGTTCTATTTTTGAAGCGAATAACGTTGTAGGTCCGAATTTTTTTAGTCATATAGTCATAAGTCATAAAAATTAATATTATAAATCGGTGGTCAGTTTTGTGTAGGTCATAATTATTGTTAGTCATAAAAGTCGATGCCCATAACTTTTAAAATCCATACAGCATCATTTCCAGAATGTTAAAAGCAATAACCTTCCTTATTATACCTGTTACAACGTCTATATTCGCAAGTTGTAATTATTTGTTGTCGCGTGATTATGTCAATGCCAATGTAATGATGGTCAATGTAACCACCTAATAAATTTAGTAAGTAAACTTGGTAATAAACTTAGTAAGTAAATAGTAAGAGTATTATTTTAAAAGTCGGTCCTGGCGCTTCGCCGGCCGCTGCCGCGGCACGCTCGCTTCGCTCGCTCGGCTCGCGCGCTGTAAGGTCACAGTTCGACCTAACACTCCTCCTCGCTTCGCTCGTCGTCGTACCTACACTGACCTGCCTTAGAGTCGAGTAAGTAAGGAGGTTTCCTAAGTTGCATCATAGTCCATAAATTTCTTAATTTAAATTAAATATTAAATTTTTTGGATGAAATTCGGTTAGTTATTAAAACAATATGAGTAAGAACCATTAGTAGGTAGGTTCAAATGTATTACTTAAAATATTTCTAAAAAATTATAGATAGACCTTTGAATGTTATAGTCAGCAATTTTATACCTTTTGTAATTAGAGTATGTAATGTTATAGGTTAGTAATGTTAGATCTATTAATCGTTATACTTAACAAAAATTATGACCATTGATGCTTGTATCAGTAAATTATATGGATATCAATTTCTGACTAACGAAATTCGGATTAACAAATATATGGGAATGAAAGGGATCCCCCTGTGGAACATGTGTTCCTCCATGTAGGTATGTAGTTCAATCCTTTACCACTAGACGGCAGGAGGTATAGTTATTAACGTTGTTTAAAAAATAATTCAAATAAGGTGAAAGTAGCAGTGCGTAACATGTTAACAGAGAATATTTATTTAAATCACGATATTTTGCTCATATATAAACCTAAGTACATAAAGTATTGTCATGTGATCATGTGTTTTTGGAGAGGAGTTTGTAAGTTTTATATAGTATACTTCCACCTTAGACGCAATAACCCCAAAGTTGTTTATCCCGGTTGACCTGATTTCACAATGTTAGCATATTTTGTAAGAAGTGTACCCAGGTATAGTCGCCATCAGTACGAGTACGAGTACCTATATATGGTGCTATATGTGAGCGGCAAGGGCGTATCGGGCGTTGGATTGCATGTTCAGATATTTTTGAGCACTGTGGTGGCTCCGATATATCGGATGCCGACTGTAGGTACTCATCGATAACCATTACGTGACGATGATTCATTTTGTCAACCGAGTGGTTGGTGTGGTGGTATTGCTTTAACAAAATATCTAAATATATTCAGTTTACTGTACCTTTTCAGCCACTTGATATCATCCCATTTCAAATTTTTATCAAATAAATTTTCCACGTATTTATTTAGACCGCTGCCGCCGCCTTTGGCTGTTTGGATTTTGGTCGATAAATGTCCCTCGAAATTTGCCAATCTACAATAAAAACATTATTTTAGCAAAGTATCATGTTATGTTCTTAAATATTATAATGCAAATGGTAAATAGTATGTGGTAGGAACTGTAGGAAGGTACAATATCAAAAAAAAAAAAAATATCTTGGGACATCTTTACACAAATCGACCTAGTCCCACGGTAAGCTCAATTAAGGCTTGTGATGTGGGTACCAGGCGACGATATATATAATAGATAGATACATATAAATACTTAAATAAATAGACAGCCATGACCAAGGAACAAACATTTGTGATAAATAAATACACAAAGAATGCCCTCGCCGGGATTCGAACCCGGAATCTCCAGCTTCGTAGGCAGGGTCACTACCAACTAGGCTACGGAGGCCGACAAAAATATGGTCCTGTATGTACATACGAGTATCCTACAAGAGACGCAAGTTATGAAAGGAATAGATGTCTGTGTCTGGTCGGATACCGGATAATTGGCAGAACAATCGGCCGAATAGCCCAACACTTTTATAATCTATCATACATATATCTCTTTAACTGACGCATGAAGAACGACGCTCCATGCATATCGCAACTCGTTCAAAGAGTTGTAAGCAAAGTAACTTGTATTTTGCTATTTTGTCTAAATACTGTACCTACCTATACTCTGCCTGTCTTCCGGTGGCAGTAGAAAAAGGCGACAAATTTGAAAAATTACGGGTTACCAACACTGCAGTCGACGAAATTTTTGAACAATTAACTAAAGAGTGCTAATAGTTGTTATTGTTCGATGTACATTACCGTTTTAAAATTATTTAAAAACCTTTTTGTATTAAAATGCATAAAATACATCTGCTCGCCGCTAGATGGCATTGACCACATCGATTAAAATTCAGACAAAATAAAAAACGGCTTTGATCTTTAATATCTAGCTTAATATTGCACTTGGAATAAGTAGAGTATTTTCATATCCCATAGTCTTGACTCTTGGGTTATCCGATCCGGTATATTTTTCATAGGTAACTTAAGGTAACTTAACAAGCACTCCGTTAATTTAATGACTCAGCTTACCTTAAATGAGGTGGTAATGTAAAATTATTCCGAATGTCAGCTCGTCGTATTCCGAATAACGGAGTGTCCACAGTAAGAGCAATTGCTTTGAAGCCAGCTTTCTCAGCACGTAATACCAAATTTTTAGTAACTTCGCTGTAATGTTGAAAATAATTAATTGCGTGTACCTACCTAGTTATACTAACGGCTCACACCGAAATTCAGTAATTTGCTCAAATCCTGTTAATATTAAAAAAAAATTGGCTCGATCGGTCCAGAAGAGGTGTTTTTTTAAACAATAGTTAATAACTTTATTTGTATCAATTAATATGGGAGAGAATAACAAGAATATATTTATAAATATTAATCTACATGTGGAAGGGCTGTAACATCAACAAAGCCGAGCTATTGCGTGCCTCGGATGCACATGTTTGTGGCGTATCACAGCGACATTGATGCGTGCCAGTCTAGTATTGTAGATGGAGCCATTTTTTCAAAGTTGTTCCCCCATTTTTTTAACATAGGTATTTTTTTATACGATTTCGAAAGTAAGAATTATCAGCTAATATAGTTGATTTCAGTTTGTCCGAAAACTTTACAAGACAAAACAAATGCAACTCTGTTTTAATTGAATGAAATTCAAATTTGTTCTATGGTGTGTACAGTCAAATGCAAAAATATGTACAGAAAGAACCTCTAACAAATATGTTTTTATTACGCAGAATTAAAGTGCACTGTGTGTATTTTTGAGCATACATCATGTATACATACATCTTATTTTGCCTTTGACTGTACCGACTATAGTACAGTGGTACTATAGTCGGTGCTGTAGTGACAGTAGGGCTAGCATATCTGAGTCGCAAGTCAGGTCATACATTTTGTGGGTCAGAATTGATTGCGTAAATCTCACTCGACTGAAGTACTTATGTAGCTCTGATTCCAGAGAACAGAATCTATTCAACTGGTCATAAACCAAGTAAAGATAAAAATGGAATTAGGGTACGGATACGGATAGCCTGCTACAATAACACAAAGCACACAAAATGCTTTCTTGAAAGCTTCAAATATCACTTAAATACATACCGATCATTGTAAATATAGAGTTGGAACCATTTAATAGCATCAGGGGCAGCTTCCGAAACTTCTTCGATGGAGCTTGTTGCGATGGTGCTTAAAGTGTAGATCGTACCCTCTGCCTGGGCAGCTGTAATATATGTATATAATGTTGATGGGCCATGTACTTATTTGGTAGGTAACAGGTAAGTATAACCAATATTTAGACACGCAGTAGCGGGTTAAGCCAAGTTCAAGTAACAGAATTGGCGACACGAACCATTTTAAGCCACTTTTTTCTCGTAAGTTCTAAGAAGAAATGATATTTGATGTTGTTATATGTAAATAACTTTAATGACTGACCATTAACTTCGCATCCATTTAGATCTAATTTTTTGTCGTTAGTCAACAATCAAGGTAATATTGAACTTTTTTGCTCTCATTTCACATTTACGTTTTTGATGGGATACCTACTTATTATAGTCACTGTCTAATGTACAGTCAAGTGCAATAAATATGTATCGAAAGAATCCTTATTACACAGAATTAAAGTGCACTGGGACATATTTTTTAACATTTTTGAATCAATAAATAAATTATACACAAATTAACCTAGCCCCCCGGTAAGCTCCATTAAATACTAATACCTTATTTTGCCGTACTGACTGTATATAAATAGAGCATTATCCTTTACCAATGTTATTTCACAGAGATGTCTGAATAAATTGTGATTCTAATAGCAAAATATAATTATTCTGACATTTCCGTGAAAACTAAGAGAAAGGAGTGGAGTCACCACAAGGAGTAATGGGTGAAACGAAAGATAAAGTTCAAATAACAAAAATCGTGTTAATATAGATTGTTAGGAAGCTAGGCTTTAGACAAGGAATTTGCATATTGGACCCTCTTTTTATCGCTACTGCAATTCCAGAACTCACAGCTCAGCTTCTTCGAAACCTCATATATATAAGGTTTATTTTCGTTATTCATTAGTAGAGCACAGCTGAGCAACGAAAATTAATTTATGAAATTTGTTAGAGAGATTTCATCCTTATAATTGACCCTAACGATCGATGCAATAAAAGTACAGGGTGCAACTTTTAAGATTTTTGTCGGTTCTATTACCGGGTGCAACGAACGAATTTAATTCTTTTTTTGAATTTAAAAAAGTAAAGGATTTTTTTTCTATCTACAGTATTAAGAGCTGTATATAGAATTCCACCCTGTATATAGATATTGGAAAAAAAAAAAATGTTCGGGAAAGATAGTTTGAGAGAAAGAGTATTCGAAGAAGCTGTGCTGTGGGATATATGTAGATAGATATTAGCATATATGTCACATTTTGTAGCATACCTCTTACATTCGCCAGTTCACCATCAGGATGTGCCATGCGCTGCATAGCTGATGGCGAGATACCGATAGGCATGGACACTTTATGCCCCAGAACTGTAGTGTTGAGACAGGTATTCGCAACACCAACTAAACACTTTGGCCGTATTCGCAATCTATGGAAATAATTGAATTTTCAGTGATGATAATTACGTATAATCAAGATATGATATTTATTTAATCAATATTGTACATTTGTCAATGAAAATCGTTGACAAGCAGCGAAATTCCGCAAACGTCCCCCCTACTTAGGATAAATGTCAGCTGTAGCCGATGTTGGCGCTCAATAGTCCATTCCATGGTATCGTCATTCCCATATTAGTATACTACCTAAATATACCTGTGGTATTCCGAACTTCCGAACTATTTGTACAGTCGAAGACGAGAGTTAGGCACTGGTCTCACCGCGAGATACTAAGCTATGAACTATGGGCTATAAACACGAACAAAAGATACGCACACCCGTGTAAACAAAAGAGACACGACGATATTCGCCCAGCTATCAGCTATTATCAAACCGCGATTAGAATGGGATTCGAAAGTACTGACACAACAGCGTATAAGTCAATCTAGGATATTTCTAGGATAGTTTTATTCATATATTTATAGTTTAAGTGCAATAACTTACAGACAATAGATTAATTAATCACTCACTACATCTATAAACAACTCTTTTCTTGGTTAATCTTGTGTCAACAGTACTCTCGAATCCCTTTCTGATTCCGGTTTGATAATATCACCGCTAGGAGAGTATCGCCGTGTCTCTTTTATTTACACGAGAGTTCGGATCGATCTTTTGTTCGTGTTTATAGCCGATAGTTCATAGCTTAGTAGCTCGCGGTGAAACCAGTGCCTTAGTTACCTTACCGCGCCTGCAGACAGGCTTCATATGCAAGGGGATTAGGTCCTGTCTTACATAACATATACAATAGTAGTCAGAGGAAACAACCAATTATTTATCTGTTTTGTGGATCTCCAATAGGCTATTTAAGTAACACGATATTCTTTCTAAAAAAAAATATTTCCTCGAACTGCAATTTGTTAGCCACACAACTGTACAGATTGTGTAAAATAACACCACATAATGTATACTTGCCTATATAACTTATATAAGTATCTACGAGTACAGTCGCACATCTAAATAAATATAAAATTCAAGCGACAATCAATACGACTCATATAATATCATTGTTCGGCATATGATGTAATACATATTTCTCTGGTATAACGAGTACAAACTCATAACCTATCCATGTAGCAAGCACTATCAATAACACGTAATACTATCAACTTTTGGCTGACAAACCGAACCAAAACATGGATATTATTAAAACACTCGTTAATGGTTATTTTCTTACCTTTGAAAAGCATCCCTATTTTCAGCTAGAGTTTGTTCGTCTGTTGCTCCGCTTTTATAGTAATCTCCGGTCGATTTCGATAACATCGACAAGGCAGCATTTTCCAAATCTTTAACACTAATGTACTTTTCCATAGTCAAAATTATTCAACTTAAATCTGCAACTAAATGAAACTCTTGTAAATGTGGAAAATTAATACGATATAGTTGTGATAATAAACAGAAATTACAGTTATCGGTCACAGGTCGCGCTCCGCGTATTTTAAGAGCAATCATTGGCTGTAGCCGTGATTAAGTATTGTAAGATTCTTATCTTAATAGATAGGGGCTTAAAAAAAACGAAACTAAATATTGTTGTCTCATTCATATTGTTCTCGCCTACAGTAAATAAGGTAATCACTGATATCTTAACACTCAAACAAACATCTAGAATAAAACAACGAGTTAAAATTTAATTAATTTTTATTCTTGATTTTAATATTATAATATCTGTGAGAATGCTGTTCTTAAACATTCTTTAATAATTTCAAATGTTATTCGTTACATATTAACCATAGAAATGTTATATAAAACTCAACTGCTCTTATAGTAAGTCTATTAGTTAAGTCATTTTACACTGTTCAGACGACACTAGCTTCGCGGCCTACATACGGTACATATAAAAATAAAGCAAATGAATATTTATATAATATACCAAATAATTGCCTTAGCACTGCGACTTTAGATCAATGCTTATCGAATCCTAGCATGTTACTTCTAAAACATTTATCATCAAACGATTGGGACCCTTGGTCACTAGTTTTAATTAGGCGAAACCATTTACGAGTTTCAAACTCGTTTGATTATTAAAACTTACACGATGTAATATTTATATATATATTAAGTATTGAAACTCGCAAAAGCAAGGAATCGCTATTTTGGACCGCGAACCAAGAACAGATTATGTTTACCAACGTTTTCCCGGACGAGAACTTGCGTAATGTAATGTATTATCCACGGACAATAAAAGATAAAGCTTTGTGAATGTCAGCTGTCATTTTGTCGGTGGGTCGAGAAAGCGAATGCAAGAAAGAGGCAAACTAAAAGGCGTAGCAATTTGTTTAATTTATTCCCGATTGAGAATTTGTCAATTTACAACTAATTTATACATATTCCACCGCTTTAGAATAAGCTGACCAAGTTTTTTTATTCCAGGTGACTGGACACTAATTGATTCTCACTCACTCATCTTCCTCCCTGAACTCATTATACAAATTCTCGTCTGGATCGAGGTGATAAACGAAATGTGCTCCTAGCTGGGTGAATATTTATTGTAAATGCTAGACTTCGCATTGGTTTCTACATACATGTACTATATCTCCTATCTAAGCCTAAGATCAATCACATTTTATTCCATTCAACAAAACATCATATTAACGCACACTTCCTATAAAAAAATACAAAACAGTTCAATTTTTAACTATTAAACAGGGACAGCAAATCTCCCCTAATCTAAATGTGTTATATTTCGATCTTTGGTTTCAAACGAACAGCTCTTATAATCAGATTTTAAATACATAAGCAGTCATAAAATGCTGTCAAAACTGATAATTACGATGCGTTACTGAAGCCGTCCTATATGCATTTCAGCCGAGTTCGACACTAAAACATGGCCAACGTAATAAAAGCGCTAAGATCCGGGGGCGACAAATTATAATAATTGAAAGGCTATCAGGTGGAAGAAGGATGAGCAACTCAAAGTAAATAAGGCACACAGTCAACGAGACTAAAATTACATTTACATTTTGTTATTAGATATCAGAAAACGTATACTTACAAAAAATAATTATAACACAATTAAATTATAAAAATAAGTGTGGTAGATGTCACTTGAGTGTGGACTAGTTATTCGAAATTGTTGTTGATCGGTATATATACATACACACTCACGTGTCATTTACCCTGATAGCCAAAGGTTATACCAAACTCTCATTAGAGTGAGAGAATAAGAGGAAATTTCTTTAACAGAAATGAAATTATTTACTAATTATTAACCTTAAAACAAAGCAGAACAATGACAGTGGCAAATCTTTCCTGTACGACTAGTCATTTACAATACTTAGTACCTACATTGTATGAGATTTAAACTAATTATTTAAAAAGTCATTAAAATGATTAAAACTTGTAACCCGCGACACTACAGTATCCCTCGCGTAGATTAAAGAAGGTAGGAATATAATAAAATATTAATGGCTTTCACTGTTTTCAAAGATATATCTATTTCCTACAGTTTCAAAATTTTTATAGATGCACTCCTAATAAATATGCAGGAATATTATTACTGACTTGTTGAAACATGCAACTACAACGCTGCTGCACTAATAATGTTACTCCTGAATCTCTTAAGGTGCATTCAGACCAAACGAGCATTCGCTATTCAATCCCCCACTCTACGAAATCAACGAATCACGTTTAATGTAACGATCGAACTTCGTAGAGTAGGGGGTTAGAATAGCGAATGCTCGTTTGGTCTGAATGCACCTTCACAGTTTCGTCACGTCTATACTACCCACCTGTCTGGTCGAGCTCAGATAATTTTATAATGATGAAATTTGGATTAAATAAAATAAAAATTGCGATATAAAAGATTATTTTAAATAGGTATCCATAAATGTCAAAGTATAAAAATAAGTAAAATGAACTTTTGTGCCATTAAGTACGACATATAAATAACACTTTCGACGCCAAGAACTTCAAGCCGGCATCGTGAATTAACATGCCCACTGAACCCAGTACCACTGTAACTGTACCTATGTAATTGTCACGACTATCATGGTATACAATCTGCTGTCAAAGTAACCTTTTTATTAAGGTTTACATTGACTTGCTTGTGCTAACGTTGATAGCGCGTATGGTCGATCAAGGCGCTTGGATAAAGAGCTTGGATGACCGACACAACTCAGTATCTACATGTCACAACAATAAACATGAGTTTAAAACGTGAAGCTATAAAATTGTTAGTTTTATCCGAAACTGTTGTTGTTCAGTGGCTATCGAATAAATCGGAGTGGTCAGGGGGCTCACAAATATCTAAGCGGGCCTCTATTGTTAATGGCGTTTGTAGAAAGGGTTAAAACATAAAGTAGTTAATATACGCTTCATATATAAATAAGGAGGTTAGAAATGGTCCTTTTCGAGATGCGTAAAACTATTACATTTTGATTGTTCATTACTTGCATCAAAGAGTTATAGATTGTAGAATAGTTAATGAGATCATGTGCTTTTCTTTTATGTTGGAACTAAATTATTATCCTTATTTCTGTGTATAAAACAAATGATATATTTCGTGATTCTTACTGAACCAAATTTTTGGAATTGGTTATTTTAATCTTGATTACAATAAAATGGCAATTCAGTCGTAATTGCCTTATTTTCATATAAATCGCGGGGACAATTTGGAACCACTGTGTTACCGTAAAACTATCGGAATCAATAACCTAATCAAACTTCATTCTCAACCAAATGAGAGAAAATAAGTATGCCAAAACATTCATTTTACGAAAAAGTAAGTTTATAGTCCCAAAATAAAAGGATGGCCCTAATAACAAATCATAGTGCTCGGGTCATGCATGATAATTAGACTGAGGTACTCGATAATTAGTAGTATGGCAGGTGAGCAATTCTCTTTATTTTTGCCACTAAAATGAAATATGAAAATTTGGGTAAATTTTATACTATTTCTGCTCAGAATCACGAGCTGATTCCATTTCCGGCGAAAAAAAAATGTCCCAAAAATTTCATACATATTTCGAATATCCTCTTGTGTTACCGCCATAGAAGGTGTATGGAAAATAGTAACACAATAGGAAAAAAAATCATGGGACACTTTTTTTTTCGACGGAAATGGAATCGGCTTGTGATTCTGAGTAGAAATAGTATAAAATTTACCTAAAATTTCATATTTCATTTTAGTGGCAAAAATAAAGAGAATTGCTGAGGTGCGTTAAAACCGATCGTTCATATCTTAAATAAGACGCTTTTAAGGCACATATCCCACCAAGAGAGAGTATTTAAGCGATGACCCATCGCCTACAAGCGAATAATAGAAAAAGACTGTACACGATGAAAGTCGGGCATTTTTTGTTTGGATTATCTTAGGTACATACATATTTGCTATTTATATAGCAGAAAAGCCGGTTTATTATGTCAGAAGGACGTGGACAAAAAGTGTGGGCACAGTGCAACGTGTGAAGGTAAAACTCGACGACGCCGTATTATATTATATTCGTTCATATCCACTGATTATTAAATATAAACACGGTGCTTAAATATGAGCGAATGCTCTACTACACTACTCTTCACTTACTCGCTCTTAGTGGAACCAGTGCCTAAACTTAGTACTTTTATTTATCAATTTATTTAGGTTACTTTAAGCGTATTGATAGTATTGCTACATTTTCAGTCACGTATGCAAGAGCATTCTATGATCTCCGATGAAATCGTACTTCTTATGAAAACTGTCGCCGTACGAGTTTTCAAGTATAGGTTACGTTAGGTTTTACTCGATACGTAAAGCATTCTCTCGCATTCGCACTTATGTATTAGAGCGAGCACAATGGACTACTTACGTATCCAGTAAAACGTAATGTAGGTAACCGTCAACTCGACAACTGATGGCGCAGCTTCTGATGTAGCCGAGCGACTCCGTGCATTATCTGGTAACTCCGAGTGGCAAATCTAACAAATTTGACAATACAACGCTATTTACATGAGTTTTTAACATACTTTAAATCATTCCAACTTTTCTACAATAAATGACTCGTTACTTTTACTTAAAACTAATTCCATTGATAAACAAAATTATATTCACCACACTTGCTCGGAAACACCAAAATACACAGGCAAATATATTTCATAAGATAATACTTTTCTCACTGCGAACGTAGGATAAAAATATAATATTGAATATTTGTTATATTATTAAATATTTATTTCTCAAACATGCAACGAAATGTCGTCATTATGTTCATCATAATAGGCTTTAAAGTATGACGTTGCAGGCGGATGACCTCGAGATAATAGTAAAGGATTTTCATACGAATTTAACGGCCTAGGCCGGTAAGTAATTTTTTGTGTTTTCATGAACAGGTTAAACAGCTAAATTCTGTTTTTTTGATTGTCGTATTTTTTATTTCATTGCATATGTTTGAGTAAAGCACTATATGTACATGCCTCGCCGTGAAATGGGCTTACCGTGATAAGCCCATCTTTCCCGGCGTCTGCAGTAATGTACTATTAAAACATGCATCATTATATCTGCATGACTTTATCGCATTATCAGTCGAGAAAAATAAATAAATGACAATAACATTACATGTAGTATGATGTAGGTCTAAATTAGGTTTTGACTGTAATGTCAATTTAACAGAATTTAATAAGTGGCTAATTTTGATAACCCGACGCCAGAAGGTTAAAATGTAACTTCTCGCAAGTGTGATGGAAAAACGTGTTTCCTCGTAAAGTCGAATACTACATTTTCAAGCAAGGTATTTCATCGAACTATTGATTACACAATACACTTCCCATCCAAATTTAATGCAGTATTGTAAACAATGTATTGATACATACAATACGAGGGTGGTTCTGAATGCGATTTAAATATATTTAACCCTTAAATGCATAGTGATGTATATATGCATCATGTATTCTTGACTCCATTTACAACATGTCAGAATTCAAATTTGAATAAATCTTTGTCAAGGTCATGCTGGTCATACATTTAAGGCTTATTAACCCTTAAATGCAGAGTGATGTATGTATCCATCATGGATTCTCGACTCTATTGACAACATGTCAGAATTCAAATTGAAATAAATCTGTGTCAAGGTCATGCAATTAAGGGTTAAATTATATCGGCTATCAGATGTGAAATTTAGTAATATTAGGTAATGGCCTTTGAATATTGTTGCCAGGTTATGCTTGTAGATTTTTTGCGAGAATTTGCACTTGAGTCGTGTATTTTTATTTTGGCCGCACATGGAACGTGTTAAGGGAACATTTGAGCACAATTTTCAAATATTTTCACACATAGGTACGCATACTAACTTCATGCAAAACAGCCTTTAGCATGCAAACATAATTTACAAAACTAATTCAGAACAACCCTCGTATCGTGCGAGTTAGCCTAACTCATGCTTGACTATGTATCTTTTAGTTTATAACCATTTCATTGTTTACTTAAAAAACGATACTAATATACAAATTAATTAAAATTAGGTAATATAAAGAAATAATCATACAACTTCGTACATCTTTGGTACCTAGTTACTCATGAATTTAATTATATTTTAGATATTACAAAGACACACTCAGTGTACCTATATTATATTTAACGTCAGCATTCCTGGCTATCCCGGTTACTCATTCATATCAGTGTTGGGTTATTTTGACCAAGCTGCAGCGCCTATGGTCTATAGGTAAACTAAGGTCATAATGTTACTTTCCTGTCTAATTTCCAGTTACATCATCAACATTTGCAAAACGTGTATGAAGTAATACGGCATATTACTCACTGGAAACGGTCATGATTGTGTGGGATCTATGGAATTTGTCAATCTGCATTATTACTGATGCATTGAGTAAATTCATGTGAATGTAATGAAAGTGACCATTTCGTCTTATGTTTTTGTACTTTTAGCGCAAAGGTAGTGTTAGACGGTATGCAAATAAGTATTGTTTTGACATTATATTTAGCATAACCATAATAAGAAATACGCGAGAACACATGACGTACGTGGAATTAGCATTACCCTAGTCCTTTTTTAAGATTTATTACTCGGTAGGTATTTGACAATTTGTGGCTCTTAGCCTTTTAAAGTGATTAATATGTTATTTTTACGGTAGACTAATAGGTATAGGTATGGTGTTGAAAATAGTATATTACTATTATTATACAACTGAAATAGTACATTACTATAGAGGCCGGGATAAAAGGGAGGGGCAACCCCATATTTCCGGCCGAAACCTAAACTTACCTCACTACCCTAATGTAATATTTAACAATAAATATGGTATTATAAAAACCTTATACAGCCACGTAACGTGTTACTTGCGATAAATCTGGCGTTAATATAATACCATATGTTACTGTAACAGAAATGGTTTTGAATAACAGTTTCAAACTCCGCATAAAGCACAATTTAGTTAGACCACCAATTTAGGCACCATTTAATACGAAAAAACAACCGCAACAAAAAGGTTTAAGGAACCAATCTATTAAAGCCAATTGACTATTATTGTGTTCTGAACGACTTCACTGAGACCTTTCCTAAGGCACTGGTCTCACCGCGAGCTACTAAGCTATGAACTATCTGCTATAAACACAAACAAAAGATACGCACTCCTATGTACTCGCCCGGCGGTGATAGCTGATAGCTGGGACAGAGAGTATCGCCGTTCTCTTTTATTTACATAGGAGTGCGTATCTTTTGTTTGTGTTTATAGCCGATAGTTCATAGCTTAGTAGCTCGCGGTGAGACCAGTGCCTAAAGGCGTAGCGTGACGATTAGGTGAACCGAAATGCTTATTAGTAAAAGTATTACCTACATATATGGGGACA
>JALPQI010004356.1:0-60647 GCA_025490895.1 Thaumatotibia leucotreta | reverse complement strand
AGATGTCATATATACCATAGATCAAGCAAACGTATCTAGGTACTTAGCGTGTTAAATGAACTCAGCAAAATCCACTGAGTTGTCCATCTTTAATCGCAGCTTGCAGCTTTCGGGCGTCAAATTTTGTAAGTTGAAGTGAACAAAAACATTAATAATGCCTCCTTAAGTAATATTAATTGCAACAACACAAAAAAATATGAATACTCAAGGGCCTGAGATCATATTTAAAATCATAGGCAAGTAACAACTGACACGCTCGGCCGCCATACAAATGAATGAACTTGTTTCTTCTGTCCAAATCTAATTTTGTGAAATCAATGAATTTCGACGAATCACGTTTTGTGTAACGAACGAATTTCGTAGAGGGTATAGAATGAGCGAATGCTAGCAATGTACCGAGGAGAAATTTCATAAGTTGCGAAACTTCTATAGAGAATGCTCTCGGAAATTAAAATTTTACTAGCAATCTAATCATGCCAAAACCGTTGTAGGTATATGAAAGCCTTTTAAGGCACATTTTACGAGTATGCCTCGTTGACTCAATTGCGAAATACGATGTGCTTCATAACACATTTTCATAAGTTCTCATAGAAACATTCTCAATGAGAACTTAATCTTGAATTCTCATGAAAATTCTCGGAAATTAACGAGTATATTCCCGCAATTTTGATAATGTTCTGTAACTTGTACATTGCTAGCGAATGCTCGTTTGGTCTAAATCTGCGACCATATTTATAACATGGACGTCTAACGCCAGCTCAAAAATGCCCCAAAAGCAATTGTTCAATGAGGGTTTTCGATAATTTTTCTACCACCAGGCGGCGCTTCGTACGCACCTGGTCTCGACAGCTGTCAGATTCATACTATTCATAGGCACCTGGGCTTAAAATATTGAAATTCTATTTTATTTGGAAGAGAATTGATTTTGTAATGGATTACGACTAATACATGGTAGTCGAACTGAAGATTGAACTCTAAAACAGGCGCTCAAAGTCACTGGTATTAAAAATAATTACTATAACTTTGTTAGTTTCATGAGAATTGACTTGAAACTATTTTATTTATTTATTTTAGGTAACAATATGCCTAAAGTAATGGTTTTCAGAATAAATAAATCTAATAAATATGTTGAAAATTAAATGCGCGTATTTATTTTGACAGTTCGTTAAACGATCGGCTCAGTGCTGCCATCTCACCTCCCCATAGCGGCAGAAAAAGTATCAAAAACCCTCATTGTGCCAAGATGGGCAGGACATAGCGCTTACCTTAATACCGCGCATATTTCGGCGCAATATCTTTGACAAAATGTTTATAGAATATAGCCAATCAAAACTTTGATGGACCAATCACAACTATTTTTAAATGGCGGTTTAAGTTTTTATAGGTTGATATTGACATTCATTACCGTGATGCATTAAAGAGGGGGTGACACTTGTCAACAAAAATTCAGGACCGTTTTTGAAAGGCAATTTAATATGGCATGCGGCTTCCATGTTTTATTTGTTCGTAGGTCTAAATGCACTTTAGCTAATGGCGGATCTCTGAAACATTAGCGTGCATCGATAATTGAAGAAATCAGAACTAGTAATTATAACAGTTAATCGTTTTTCAAAGCGTTTCCATTAATGTTTCAATGGAATAAGTGTTGTTATTGCTTGTATGAGAGTCATGTACTTGATAATGTGTGAGTATGAGTCAATACACGATAAAGGCTAGATTACACTGTGCACTGTTTTGCAACGAATGCATTAATAGTACACAGTGCATTTAGGGTGTGTTGGTGGTCGTAAAAACGTACGACGTTTTTCAGTACATAATATGACCCTCCGAAGATTGTGACCTGACGTAAAATTAACCACTTCTCGCACAAAATAGCCATCGGTACTAAAGTAGGTAGTACATTTCGATGTTAGTGAAAAAATTTTTTCTTCGACGATGGTGAAAGTTGGAACCCGAGTGAAACGAGGGCGACAATCACCCAAGTTAAAAATAAGTTTTTACACGTGTATAGAACGACTTTTTTCATAACAAGTGCTTAAAAAAGAGAAATTTACGCACGCGAAGTTTACTTTTCCGCACTAGTGAGGATAAATATATTTTGTCTTAAAACTGTATTTTTTACGTGCAATTATGTTGAAAAACATTGTATGCATACTCGGTAAAAGCGGAATACTAACTCGAGCCATTAAAAGTCCTCCGCGTACGGCGCGCGGCGTCGGGCTTCTAACACTCTCGTTAGTAATTCCGTACTTACCTCCCTACCTTAGGTGCACAATGTAATATTATTACAATATGATATAAACTGTGTGCACTACGCGTTAGTTCGCACGAATGTCGATTGTCGGTGTTTCAAAGCCATTTTCCGTACATGGGAGATAATAATTACATTACCGGTCCATTAATTATTCGCTGATTGATTACTGCCACTGTTTTAACCGTTACGCATACACAGTGTTATTGTGTTATTGAGCGTGTTATACAGGGTGTTAAAAAAATTGTGCCCGTTTTAGGACCGTATTCTTTGTATGTAAATGTAAACGTATAATGTGAGCTCAGGGGGCCTAACCAAGATGTCATTCTGTAATCGTATACGATAAGCGATAAGTCACGTGACCATAATAATGTATAGAAATAAATAATAAATAAATATCTTGGGACATCTTACACAAATCGACCTAGTCCCACGGTAAGCTCAATTAAGGCTTGTGATGTGGGTACCAAGCGACGATATAATTATGTAATAGATAGATACTTAAATACATAGACAGCCATGACCAAGGAACAAATATTTGTAATAAATAAATAAATACGCAATTAATGTCTTCGCCGGGATTCGAACCCGGAACCTCCAGCTTCGTAGTCAGGGTCACTACCGACTAGGCTACGGAAGCTGACAAACAGATAGATACTTAAATACATAGACAACCACTACCAAGGAACAAATATTTCTGATAAATATTTGTTTCTTTAATATATTTATTTTCAAAACTACAATTTATGTACATAGATTAAATCTAACTAATCTACTTAACCTAACCTATATCTAAGATTGGCCCTTGTGGCATTGTACCGAGGATGCTGGCGGCATTTCCTCGCTGTATCGCAATACATACATATACATTATTTGTTTCTTAAGTACACAAATAATGCCCTCGCCGGGATTCGAACCCGGAAAATCCACCTTCATAGGTAGGGTCACTACCAACTAAGTTACGGAAGCTGACATTGCACAAAAACCGTACGGATTGCACTCAACATATGTCAGAAAATTACCCTAAAACGGGGAAAATGGTATATTTTTCACTTCATTTCATTGAAAAGACGTATACATATTTATACTTAGGGGAAAATCTAATCAAATTTAGTATCATTAGGCGAACAACTGAGAGCTGATAAATATTTAAAGGGGAGATTTTGTGAGATAAAAGGACGTATGTAACAGTGTATGTTGTATAGTATACAGGGTGAAACATGAGTGTTGAACAGAAATACGTTTTTCTAACTTTATAAAAAGTATTAATTAAATGCTCCTGAAGTTAATTATAAACAGACATATTTTTTATTATAATTATTTTTTGAAGTTTTCTTTTTTCAAGTTTTTAAGGTGGTTATATGAAGTGATAATGATTATTTAACCTACTGAAAACGTTAAATGTATGATATTTACCGTATCATTTACTGTTGCACGAAATGTCAAAATCGACGTTATTATTGACTTCCATTTGAAGAGGTAGGTAATTTAAATTATTGAATTAAGTGTCTTAATAACTCGTAGCCTAAAACTATGATCGCAATTAAAGCCAACCCTATAAAATGCAAAAAATATATAAAAATATCCGTATAACTTTTGGGGCATTTAATTGTTTGTTGTAGAGTCACAAAACTTATTTCTGTTCACGACTTATGTTTTACTCTGTATTATGACTAGAATGAGACATTCTTGAGCAAATCGACATAGCCTTAGGGTGCATTCAGACCAAACGAGCTTTCGTTATTCTAACCCCCTACTCTACGAAATTCGATCGTTAAACAAAACGTGATTCGTTGATTTCGTAGAGTGGGGGATAGACTAGCGATTGCTCGTTTGGTCTGAAAGCACCTTTACGTTAAGCTTACCTACAACATTTTAAACAGCCTGTATTTGTATCTGTGTCACAGTTATGCCCTTTTAGAAATGCCAGCCACGAGAAATTGATTTCGATAATGACGTATGTGACGCTGAACTGCCTTTACATTTGGACCTTTTAAAACGACGGGTGTGTACAATGGGGTGAGGTCTATTGAATGTGATGTTTACTTTTAGGGTTCTTTAAGGGGATGTTTAACAGATTGACTAGAAGTGTTTTCGTTGTTCTCTTTAACATTTTATACGGAGTAATTTTATTTTATGGGTGAATCAACTAATTTTCTTTCTGTTATTGCCATGGTTACGGTTGCCTGAGTCACGCTGGTTTTATGCAAAATTATGCTACTTAATTTATGTAAACATGCATATAGTCCATGTTTGTAGATGGCCCATCAAGGAAAGGGACACCAGTGACCACACCACCAAAAATGCATGTTTGCATAATTTAAGTATCATAAGTATGCATAAAACCAGCGTGACTCGGGCGACCGTAACCATGATAATAACAGACAGAAAAAACCGGCCAAGTGCGAGTCGGACTCGCGCGCAAAGGGTTCCGTACCATTATCAATTTATTATTAAAAAAATACAGTTAAATCAACCTACCTCAAAAACTATAGGAGATAATTTAATCAAACCAAAAATCATTGATAGAGTTTATTAATGTGCATAACATATATTTTTTTCAGAATTTTATATTGCGTAGTTTAAAAAATAGAGGGGGGGGGGACACATTTTTCAGACTTTGAGAGCTGATATCTCGAAAACGATTTGCTTAAATAAAAATTTGATGTATAAACCTTCATATCATTTTCAAAGACCTTTCTATTAATACCCCACACGCTTAAGTACAACAAAAAAAAATTCTATCTCTCAGTTACATGTATGGAGGGCCCCCACCCCAATGGTTTTTTTTACAATTTAGTATCATAATCCTGTAGCGGTTCATACAACACATATCGTTACCAAATTTCGTTACTGTAGCATTTATAGTTTCCGAGTAAATCGGCTGTGACAGACGGACAGACGGACAGACGGACAGACGGACATGACGAATCTATAAGGTTTTTAGGGTTCCGTTTTTGAAATTTTGGCTACGGAACCCTAAAAAGTTGATTGACTCATGTACGTTATGAAATATACTCTGTATATTGGGTCATTACTTGAAATTGAAGTTTTTGGTGTAGTTGGTTCCTAATTTTGTTATCTAAAGAGAAACTTTGATTTTTTTTTGTTTTTTTAAGTGCACAAAGGTTTTTTCTCACAAATAATTGTTTTTTTTTCTTAAATAACATTCAATAATAAGCTTTAAAAACAACTCTTGATAACTCTTTCTCTCTCTGCTCTCTACTACTCTCTTTACAGAGCTAACCAACCTTTAAAACCTTAAATTTTGAGTCCATGTACATTTTTAGTTAAAATTGTTGATATTTATTTGTATTCACATAAAAATTGCCATATATGGTTAATTTTTTTCTTTACACTTGCTGTCTAAGCGCGCCACCATTGCTTGCATGCGTAGCGGGAGTAATAGAAAAATGAAATTCCCTAGGGAGTAATAGAAATGTCAGTACGTCATTTGATAATATTTTGTCTTAAAACTTATTTTTTTCAATTCAATTCAATTTATTTATTTGAACAAATAAGGGTACAAACAGGCAAGCGTGATGAAAAACATTGCATGTATCACGGTCGGTAAGCGGAATATCAACTCGAGTCATTAAAAGCCCTCCGCCTAACGGCGTCGGGCTTCTAATACTCTCGATAGTAATTCCGTACTTACCTCCCTTGATGCACAATGTACTATTAAAAACAACTCTTGATAACTCTTTATCTTTACTCTGCTCTCTACTACTCTCTTTACAGAGCTAACCAACCTTAAAAACCTTAAATTTTGAGTCCACGTACATTTTTAGTTAAAATTATTGATTTTTATTTGAATTCACATAAAAATAGCCATATATGTTTAAATTTTTTCATCACACTTGCTGTCTAAGCGCGCCATTGTTTGCATGCGTAGCAGGAGTAATAGAAAAGTGAAATTCCCTAGGGAGTAATAGAAATGTCAGTACGTCATTTGATAATATTTTGTCTTAAAACTTATTTTTTTGTCGGCAAGTGTGATGAAAAACATTGTATGTATCACGGTCGGTAAGCGGAATATTGACTCGAGTCATTAAAAGCCCTCCACCTACGGCGTCGGGCTTCTAACACTCTCGTTAGTATTTCCGTACTTACCTCCCTTGACGCACAATGTGCTATTAAATTTGCCCTCTTTTACTACTGCCGTAGGTTTTTGGACAGAATATACCATATAGTTTGTATGACTATCTTTCGTAAAACATCATTATTTTTGTTTTGATTAAGGACTTAACCATGTTTTTTTTTTGCAACCGACCTATTTATTTATGAACAAGTACCTCTTAAATCTCGAAAGCCTAAGAACAACCCCATCATAACCGCATCATAACTGCATTGTACGTTTATGAGATTACACCCTCAACCCCAACGGATGTTCCTGAAGATAAGGGAGTATCCCTTACCATCCCTTACTATAAGCAGTTCCGTGCTAACTAAAAAGGGCGCATCTCCCATACAACTACTATGAGAGATGCGTCTTTTTTCCTTAGCACGGTAACGGCGTATCCACCCTACTAACATAAACTCTACACTTGCAATGACGAATCTAAACCTTATAAAGACGTAATAAGAATGCTATCTGAAAATGCCTTTAATATAGTGAGATAGGCTTTTGTGATAAGCACTTGTTTGACGGGCGTTTAAACATGTCGGCAATCTCGGGGGTTAATTTTCTAGTGGATTATTGATAATAACGGGATTTTCACTTAAACGGTTGGGTAATTCTGTCTTTGGGGACGGATTTTAGCTGTCGTTTGCTAGTTTATTTGCCAATTTAAGAAATATGTTTAAGAGAGTTTTAATATTCAGCGTTTTTACTGCGTTTTTGTTCAGTCAATATCATCTTGTTATGTGATTACCTATACTGTATTTATTTTTGATATTATGTCTGATGAAAGTATAAGCTCATAATAGTGTTACTTGGAAGTGTTATTGTTGTGTTACATATTTATTATATAAAGATAAGCATCAAGTTTATAGGTAGTTTGTATAAGCCTTCTATGATGGTCCCATTTTAACCATTAATCGTCTCTTGCATGACAGAGATATTTAGCATAGCGTTATATAGTACGTCGAGAAACTATAAAATCGGAGCCATCATAAGGAAATTATGTTAGTGGACTTAAACAATGTAAAATTGATCACGTCTACGAGGTCACCCTGTATACGCAAAACAGGCACGAATGGCACGATGGATGTCCATTTACGGAAAAAACCATAAATAACTTTTAAAAGGATAGTGATAATTTTATCTGCCGGATATATTTTGCACTAGTGTCAATTAATTGTTTACTTTATTCAACTGCAAAATGTTTTTGGATTAATAAAAATTTTAAAATTAGTTACTGCGTTTATGCTTAGGCACTGGTCTCACCTCGAGCTACTAAAAAAAGATACGCACTCCCGTGTAAATAAAAGAGACACGGCGATACTCGCCAAGCTGTCAGCTATCACCGCCGGGTGAGTATCGCAGTGTATCTTTTGTTCGTGTTTATAACCCATAGTTCATAGCTTACTAGGTCGCGGTGAGAACAGTGCCTAGGGCAGAAATTCTAATGTTATCCGGGAATTATGAAATAGTATGTTATTTTTTTAATAACTATGTCCTGGATACTAGTCCTTTAAGCCAATAGCTTGTCAAAAGATCGCATAGCTGCAGCATAGACTTACCGGAGCTTGGTCGGTCACTGTACCGGGTGCAATACACCCAAGCTGGCCACACCATTGGCCCGTCTCCTGATGACGTCCCTGCAAGAACACCATCACATTTATGGTTATGCATTTTTATCCCCGTATATCCGTGTGGTGATGGCCGTAAGTATACATTTTTTTGTTACCGTCCCAACTCTTCCCGTGGATATCTTAAGAGTCGACTAAGGGATTTGAAGTGTCACTGATCATGTTTTTATTGAAGACTAATGATGATGGGCAGCAGTAACATCATAGTGAAGCGGACACGTTACTGCGATCGTCAATCCGTTTGCCCAGCGTGGCGATTATGGGTATTTACCTCCTATGTGCTTAGGTAATTTGAGAGGCCCTTGTTCATCAGTGGACTGATTATAGGCTGACGATGTGATGTGATGTGATTTGTTTTATCGCAGGGAGAATGCGTTTGAGTCACTGGCTGGGCCCATTTGTGGGGGTGAATATGGGAATCGCTCCTACCAGGCGCGGATCCAAGGAGAGGGGGGGGCAATGCGCACTTGCCTCTCCTTGTCGGACGCAATAGGAGGTAATGCCGCGCTAGCAACTGGGTTGGCTATCGCAGTAGTGTGGTGTGTCCACTATGATGACACTGCTGTCCATCACCATCGATTGTCAGTGACTTGTCACTTGGTCAGTGACAGCGGCTTAGTTGGCTTTTACGACACCCGCGGGTAGAGTTGGGGTGGTGACAAATGATAGGACAACAAACTAAGCTTTATCACGTACGCTAATTGGGTGTCAATTGATCAATTTTAATACTTAAAACCTGAAGTCTTACCAGTGGTAGATCCAGAATTACTAGCACTATCATCCCCCTTTGACAAATCGATCGCCCCTCCTTTCTCCCCACCCTTTACCTCCGGCACTCTCGCCTCCTCTTTCGCCTCTTTCACCTCCTTAACTTCAATCTGCCTCTTAACCTTCCTCTTCATAGGATCCGTTATCCTCCTCCCAAAATCCGCTTTCAGAATATTATCTATACTAAACTTTAAACTCTGACTCATGAAGTCCCTTGACTCATCAGGGGATTTTGGTGTCATGTAATTTAGTCTTCTGTTTTCGTCTGTTCGGGCGTTTCTTAGATCTTGAGTCTTTCGACCAAAGTTCAGGTTAAATACTTGAGGATTCATCAAACTAGGAGCTGGTCGGGGAATTGGTGCCTTCAGATCCATGATCGGATTCTGAAATAGGAGCGGTTGGTTTAAAAACATTAACGGATTTGGTGTGATCGGGTTTGGACGTAAGATTAGCGGCTGATTCATTGTCAGATTCTGACTTAATTGTGATATCGCGTTTAAGTGTGTTTGAATGTGTTTAAACGATGTTAGCCCCTGCTCTTTTTCATTGTTTTCGTAGTTAGATACAGGAGCCTCGTTTCCAACTGATAGTACTGTGTCATCACTACAGCAAGAATTATCATCGTCAACACTAATTTCTGCTCTAGATTCGTTAGTTTGATTATCGTCATAATCGATTCTGGGGCTGACGCTTTCAGAATTTCTAGAGTCGTTATTGTCATTTTCTTCATAGTTGGGAGTGTTTTGGAGGAGTTTCTCAGTTGAGAAGACATTCTCAGGACTGGTTCTTTCCTTCTTTAGGACATTGTGGATGGAGAAGGCGTGGACGGGGCGTTCTTCTTTGTCTTCTTCATTGAAGTCGGGGGTGACAGTGTCTCTAGTTGTTGGGGAATATGGTTCTTCGTCGCTCTCCTGTATTTTGACACGGGAGTCCTGCATGTGTGGCGTTGAGACCGCCGCCATTTTGATTTGTGGTTGTTACGCCATCTGTTGGAAAAATATGAGTTATTATTAGGTTCGTTTATACCTTAAAGAATATTTAAATAATTATTTATGACAAGAAAACGCTTAAGACCTTCCAATTCACGATTTCAATTCAAAACGGTAAGCAACACAATTGTGACAACGCTGAAAGTGTACTTTAGCCAAAATAGGCTTATGCTTATACCTACATTACCTACTACTACTATAGTAGAATAAAAATACTGGAAAATTAACTGGTATTCTTAACTAGGTCCGTAAGTGTATTCGATTACAAAGTAGTTAACCATATCAACTGAATCAGTTAAAGTAATGCATACAAATCGAAACGTCAAGCAAATGTCACTACAGTTCAAAGCCATCTGCCATACATTCTTAAGCCATAACTTAAACTATGCTAAAAAAACTAAAACTCTAATGATCGTTCAGAAATTAGCACAAAACAAGCAACTAAGGAATTGCACTTGTGATCACAACAAAACGATTTTGTACCGGGCTTAACACTTTAACTAAAAATGAGAAAACACTTAAGACAAAGTATTAAGACTCAAAATCGATCGAAATTTCAATCTAAACGACTTGACCCGATCGTATTTTCGACCACTTTAAAACTACAGCTGAGAAAATCTTTTTTTGTTCTCAGTTAAGGTTTAAATCAGTTTAACTGCATGCATAGTTAAGTTTGTACAAAGATTTACACCAGCACCATGATATGATAGTTTTGTAAGAAATAAGCTTTAAGTTGTTGTTTTAAGGTTGATTCTTGTTTAGTTGAGTGGTAGAGTAAAGTTAACATTTGAACAATTTTATTCATGCAGTTATGCTTAGAGTTTTGAGCTTTAGTGCCACGAGTTAAGGTTGATTTTCTTGAGAGGTGGCTGTAAAGGGAAGTTGGTTGAAAGATTAAGCGAAATGTAAGGTCTTGCGCAGCGTCGTGTGTGGTCTCGGTCGGGAACGTTGCTCTACTTTAATTTTATTTGCTCTGAACGTAAATAAAAATAATTGATTATGCTAACGCGGTTGGATAAATAAACTGAAATAAAACGTCTATAAAATTACTGTAAATAAACAATGGTTAGTTTCTTTTTAAGTCCTATAAATTTTATATTATAGCCGATCTGATGGCCGGCCGCGACCTGTATAATTCGTAATTTTCGGGCATTTGTCCCTGTCACTCTAACGAAGGCGTCATCGGTGTGACAGAGAGAGATGCTCAAAATATTTACGATTTTTGGAGATTTCGGTAGACCTCCTATGTCCTAATTTACTCTTACTTACTACTAAGCTTTTTTGACTGTTTTCGTTAGTATTTATACCTAATTAATTTACAATACCCAAAGACCCGGTGGAGGTTGCGTATTTCACATTTCTACGACTGAAATCGTTCTGCTCCGGTCGGATTCCATCGCTTCTGTCATACATAATTGGGTGTGGTAATTAAATGTTAAAAAATGTCAAAACTGACCGTATAAATATTATTACGAGATTAACCCTTCGTCTGTGTTTGATAAGGATCCGTACAATAGATATTTCATAATTTGAATTAAAAATCCATTGTACTGATTTTTAGCAACCACAGACGAAGGGTTAATAACATAAACCTTGATTATTGTTATTAATTGACTGTGAAAACTTAACTTATCTAAGAGATACAAACAAGGACACAATAAAGATGAATAAAAAAATCGTAATCATTCAAACGGTTTTTTTTCTAATATTTTCGTCGATAATATTAAGTGTAAGTACCTTCCTTCATTTTTAATTGTCCACATTATAATAAAGCAGAAACTGAGGCCCATGGACATAGTGATCAAAAAATCGCCTATGCACTGCCTACCCTGAGGACTTAGATGAATTTCCTCTATCTATGGCAGTAATTACACCGGCTATCTTACCCCCAAACCGAAACACAGCAGTGCAAACACTACTATTTAGCGGCAGGTTAATGAGTAAGACGAGGGTAGCTATCCGGGCGGACCCTGCATAAGATCCTACCACCACCATATCAAATGCTACGTAAAGTCATGCGATATTTGTTTACCTTTTTTTACTTTCAACTGAATAATGGTATAGAGTTTTACTCGTACCTACTTTAAAGACTTTTATTAAATCATTGTTTATTAATACAGCATATTTCCCTTTACAAAGTAAAAACAGTTATTGAACAGTTAAAAAAGCAATTAAATTGATTACACAATTACTTGGTTCCGTGTGGTTTGATTATTTAACGATATAAACGCATTTTATTTCCCGTTCGTGTTATTGGAAAATCTCCAATCGCAACTGTTTTTGTGATATACAAAAAGTGTGTTTACTAAATACTAAACCATTATTCAGCCTCCGTAGCCTAGTTCCCCTACCCTGCCTACTAAGCTGGAGGTTCCGGGTTCGAATCCCGGTGAGGGCATTATTTGTGTATTTATTTATCACACATAATTGTTCCTTGGTCATGGCTGTCTATGTACATATATATATATATATCTATTATATATATCGTGGCCTGGTAGTCCTGGTACCCACATCACAATTCTTAATTGAGCTTACCGTGGGAGTATGTCGATTTGTGTAAGATGTCTCAAGATATTTATTTATTTTGGACTGAGAGCTCAGTTGTCTGCGTTCGTCACATACATACATAATTTTGGCACATGTCGTTTAATACATTCGCAGATATACTTTTAAGTTAATACTAATAAATATCAATAATTTTAACTAAAAATTTATGTGAACTCAAACTTCAAAGTGTTAAGTTGGTAATACAAATAAAATTATGTTCTAAAGTGGGTTATTATGAAGTACTGCAAGTTCTTACGAAAGTTTATTTTTTTAGAGTCTACTCAAGAAAAGTGTAGGTTGATTCGTATTCGTTGTTGATTGTAATAGGTAGTAGAATACACACGTTGATTCAGAAGATTTGGACTAACTGTGGTAGGGCTGTGGTAGGGGTAACTGTGGTTTTCCGAGAGTTTCAATCGCTGTGACTTCGGTGGCAGCCTTAGCACACGAATCCCGTGAGAGATGCAAGAACCTTTGGATATCTTGATAGACGTAGTTGACAAGTTGACAACTACCAAGATATCCAAGGGACTAAGGAATTGAAGTGTCACTGACCATTATTTGGTAGAAGATTGATGATGGGCAGCAGCGTCATCATAGTGCAATTGCCAATCCGCTTGCCCAGCGTGGCGATTATGGGTATTTACCTCCTAATGCGTCTATACTATACGCATAGATAATAGGAGAGGCCTACGTCCAGCAGTGGACTATCATAGGCTGATGATGATGATGATGATTTCCAAAAAATGTATGAGATACGTACGGAAATCGGGTAATAATGTTGCCAACGAAATCACGGCGTTGAAACGCTCTAAGAAATGCTGGTAGAGCATACTTGCACCGCGCCGCCCGGGGCTGCGGTTTCGTCCAGTCAACTATTGCGGTTAGTAATGCTCCAAGCGAGAGCACCCGCGTTCTTTTATCAACTTACATTATTATTAATAATTATTTGAAATCTCCGAATATTATTACACTTTCTTCATACTTGGGAACTTATCACAGTAAGCCTTCGTAATTTTATCACTAACTACTAAGGGTTTACTGGAATAGTCCTTAAAGGAATAAGTTTGCCTTTGTGCCTGTCTGAATTGTAAAGGTGCGTGCAGACCAAAAGAGCATTCGCTGTTCTATCCCCCGCTCTGCGAAATCAACCTATCACGTTTCGCGTAACGATCGAATTTCGTAGAGTAGGGGGATAGGGTATTTCGACAGTGCCATCTCTTTCTGACAAGTACATTAATCAAATTGACAGATAAGGACAAAACAATTAATCGAGAGTTTACGAATAAGCGGCTAAGAAAACAACCAATCAAATAGATCTCTTTGTATATCATACATCATCATCATCAGCCTATGAGAGTCCACTGCTGGACGAAAGCCTCTCCTATTAAACTATGCGTATAGACGCATTAGGAGGTAAATTCCCATAATCGCCACGCTGGGCAAGCGGATTGACAATCGCAGTAATGTGACTACAGTGATGACGCTGCTGCCCATCATCAATCGTTATCAAAAATGGTCAGTGACACTTCAATCCCTTAGTCGACTCTTACGACACCCGCAGGAGGAGTTGGGGTGGTGACAAATGTATTCTTATTGCCGTCACCACGCGGCGGTATATCATACCCTTACCGGGAATTGAACCCGGGACTCGAGCTTCGTAAACCAATGGAACATAAAAATAGGCTTTCATCAACTTACTAAGGATCCTTGAAAGGACGTAAACTGTTTTTTCATACCAGAACCCATTTTAAGTCCATAAACAGTACAAAGGGTGCTTAAATATAATGTCCCAATAATTGGCCCGATTAGGCAAATGAGTCAATTAAAAACAATGCTAATGTGATAGTTAATTTATACAGGGTGAATCTAGAAGAGGGCAAAAAGTTGACAATTGGCTTAGTATTTTTACAAAAGTGGCAAATGAACTTTTAAGTTATATCGATTTGCATCGTCGTTTGTAGCCTAGTTGGAAGTGCTTACGAAGCTGGACATTCGGGGTTCGAATTCCGGCAAGGGCATTATTTGTGTATTTATGTATAACAAATATTTGGTCCTTGGTCATGGCTGTCTATGCATTTAAGTATCTATACAGGGTGGGCTTGAGTAACCCTTAAGACTTTACCAATGCAATTTTGATGTCAAAAGAAGTAAAAATATTATGTGACATTATGTCATTTTCAAACATTTTTTTGTGATATGTATATTGATTTTTGTTATACATGACCAGTAATAAATTGTAGGGAAAGACAATGGTTTAAAAAAATTAGGTAGTTGAACATATTTCTGAGTTTTTTTCCTCATTTTCTTTATTTTCTTGTGCAGGCATTTTTCAGTGACTTGATGACAATAGATTTTTGAAAAACATCTCTGAAACTAAGCCGAATTCAGAAAAGTTAATATGACATTATAATTTCAAAATGTGGTCTGGAATACATCCATAAATTTTGTCAGGATACTCATAGCCACCCTGTATGTATCTATCTATTATATAATTTATATATATCGTCCTATTACTGCAAATACCAGCTATGTGTACGTATTATGTTATTCGATAATGAATTTAACTATCATGATAATTATTGATTCGTCGCTTGGTGCCCACATCACAAGCCTCAAATTGAGCTTACCGTGGGACTAGGTTGATATATGTAAGATGTGCCAAGATATTTATTTATTTATCTTGGTTATTGTGACATAGTGCAAGAATGGCTTAGAGTTCCAATCGGCTAAGTATATTAGAGTGAGTATCTGAGTATAAATAAATACATATGTATGTTACAAGACGTTCCTAGATCCTATGTGTGATATAAAAACTTCTCGTGATACTAAATCAAAACTTCACTTATCTTTGCCATAAATCATATTATATTTGCAAAATAAACCGTATAAAATATAATGATGCTTCTTATATGGCCAGTGTGTACACAGCTTTACAATGTATCTACAGATTACCTCACACAGGAAGTAGTAGGCCTCTCGGCCTTTGATATATCACACATCACATCATCAGCCTATGATAGTCCACTGCTGGACGTAGGCCTCTCCTATTAACTAAATATGCGTATAGACGCATTAGGAGGTAAATGCCCATAATCGCCACGCTGGGCAAGCGGGTTGGCGATCGCAGAATTTGTCCACTATGATGACGCTGCCCATCATCAATCTTTTATTCTTTATTCAACAACAAATCAATTATCAATCAAAAAATGGTCAGTGAAAATTCAATCCCTTAGTCGACTCTTACGACACACGCAGTAGGTGTTGGGGTGGTGACAAATGTATTCTTACTGCCGTGCCGTCACCACACTGCCCGCACGCACAAAATTAATTGTATGAAAAATAGACTTTTCACGAATGTTTCCATACAAAATGCTAATTTCATAGGTAATGATCACGTGACTTAGTGCTTATTGTAGCAGATTGCAGAATGATATAGCTAGGGCTGCTGGGTGCTTAGACAAGTTGCCAATCGCTAGCGCTTCATCGTCAATCGTAAGCGAAAGGCAGCTAACTGTCTTTGTCGCACTAATATGAAAAATTCAAAAATTCAAAATTTGTTTATTAATCATACATGGTTTCTTAACTTGTCGAATCCTCCTTTTAAGTTTGACACTTGTGTTAGGAGGAATTCGCTCCTTCATACAAGGTGTTTAATAAACAGTAGGTAACAAAGTGATTACAGATGTTTAGTCTTAATATTAAAATTATAGTTACGTATTATTGCTAAGTACATAAAAATTGACAAATCGAAGTTGTAGACATTATTTCCCTTATTTGTGTACCTACACATAAAAGTGTAGGTATAATGTACATATAAGTACAATTAGTACAATGTGTATATGTCTTTAGGTGCAACGTATATATACATACACATAATGTTTACATATATATACACATATATATAAGTAGGTAACTTTATGTGAGCACATTATATTATGAAAGAGTGACAGAGAGGGAAAACTACGATACGCTACTAAGCGTTAGCGATTGGCAACTTGGCTAAACACCCTGAGTCCCTACCGCGAACTACGAAATTTGCAAATTTCGGGGACTTTTCTCTGTCACTCTATAGTCGCTTTAGTTGGTGTGACAGAGACAAATCCCCGAAATTTACGAACTTTGGTATTCGCGGTAGCAGGCCTGGTGTCGCTATCCTAAGTTAGGTACACGCTATCTAGCGATAGATGATCTGATCTCTCACTATCACATTTGCCTCTGGTAACTAGACTGAACGAAATGAAACGTTAACTCTATAGTAACAGGGGTGGGAACAAGTGAATGAACTATTATAAAGTATCAAGTGAATGATAATGCAATGGTTATGACTTCTACGTAACATTATTGATGACTGAGAAAATGTATGGAATTTTATAATGCAATGTCGCTGTTATAAAGTCAAGTGCGAGTCGGGTTTACGATATGGGATTTTTTATATTATGAGACATATAAATCGACCTAGTCCCACGCCCAGGGATCGGATAGGTACCGGTTTTTTCTCCATATAAAAGAACGGTTCGAATTTCGCTCTTTTTCGTTCTTTGGTGTACAATGTGCCCATGAGGAAAGGGATAAAATACAACAGCGGATTTCTGACCAAATTTGAAGTTAAAAATTTCATATGAAGATTTCTGGATTCAGTCTATTTTAAGAGAAAATTTGATTTTTTCTTAAAACCGTTTTAGACCGTTACGCTATGATATACGCATTTTAGGAAACGATTTTGTCACCATGTTGTCTTAGTCTTGTCACACTTAATGAACAAAAATATCTTTAATTACCTAGCAAATTTAAAAATATTTTTTCCCTTTCCTCGTGGGCACCTTGTATAAATTCTTTGTTTTTGGAGTAAATTTAAAAATACGATGTTGGATATTTCATCACATTTTGAGTACTATATAAAGAGTATAAAACATTGAAAAATATTGGGCTATTTCGAGGTTTTCGAAAAAAAAACGGTTCTGATCTCAGGTGTGACACCTATAAGTTCGATGAAAGTTTATAATGTGGGTAGTAATTGGTCCTCGATATGACCTTAAACTATCGCACATCTCTTCCCAAAGGTGTGTAAGGCGCGGATCCAGGACTTCGTTGAAGGGGGGGCACTGCCCAATGATATGATAGTATTTTATACTTAAAACAGCACCTAGGCATACATAACTATCGCATCATGACGCACTACTCACTGTACATGTTCGAAGTAATTACGTTTGTGAGAAAGAACTTATCACTTTTTAAACGTGTTGAAGTTTCGGGTAAATTGATACGATCCACTGGTAGACTCCGAACAGTGCCGCGACGCATGGCACTTTCATGCAAAAATCCGCGCGTGATTGGTCCCACATACTATGAGCGTCTACCCTCTGAATTGCGTACAGAAACATCTGACGAAACATTTGAGCACGTGCCCCCATTGCCCCATGGATCCGCGCCTGTGTGTAACGCCAACTAAGGCTTGAAAGATTCATTCATTCAGGCGGCATCAGAGTAGGATGCTGAAGGGTGGCGGCGAACGGTTTGCACTGGACAAGCGCGGTAGGTTAATCGTTTAAAGGTGCGTTTAAAACAAAAGAGTATTCGCTGTTCTAGCGCCCGTTCTAAGAAATCAACCAATCACGTTTGTGTACCGATCGAATTTCGTAGAGTGGGGGGTTAGAACAGCGAATGCTCTTTTAGTTTAACCGCACCTTAACACTCGATCTTTTTAGCTCTTTACGTTTCGTAGGTATAGGAGCATTCCATGGAAACGTGTAAGCGACACAGTCTTTTCAATACTTTTGAAAAATTTAATTAATAAGCTGAGTTACAGTATTATAATACCATATCTTGACAGTGTTTCCCAGCAGTTAGCACATATTATTAGGGTAGCTACCATAGCGACACGTAAGCGACAAAAAGTAGACGTTTTCATGGAATGCTTCCATATCGATTTGTACTGTATTAAATCGATATCGGCAGAACGAATCGAAAAGCAAACTACTTTATTCCCGGCGATCGAAAACCATAATATTTTCAAAATCGCGTTACGCGTTTCGTAATTCTCGACATTTACAATCAAAAATGTTGCGCTCGTAAATCTGAGTCACACAACGAGACGGGTTTTGTAAAACAAAGTAATCATAACGTTTAGTTATTTATGACGTTCGGAGAAAGGTTAAATCTTTAATCTGGTAAAGGTCCGTTTAGACCAAACGAGCATTCGCTCATTCTTTCCCCCACTCTAAGAAATTCGTTCGTTGCACAAAACGTGAGTCGTCGAAATTCGTTGATTTCGTAGAGTGGGGGATAGAATGAACGAATGCTCGTTTGGTCTAAATCCACCTTAAAACGAATCAGCAGGAAAAAACAGATTTAAATTTATTTTTCCTTTTTCGTTTGAAAGTAGAAAAAGAAAAATATGTACCTAATGAAATATGGCTGACTTTCAATACCATTTTGTTGTCTTTGACACATCGTGAAACACTTTACGTTTACGTTAATACTAATAAATATCAATAATTGTAATTAAAAATGTATGTGAACTCGGGGTTTAAGTTTTTAAATTGATGATAAGACAAAGATTATGTTCTGAAAGTGCGTGACCATAAATTAATGCATTTTTTTTGTGTTTCACGGAATATGGTATCACTTGCCGGGTTTTTTTTTATATGCCGCTTTTTTGCTTAAAAATGTGCTTGGCCAGAACATATTAATCAAATTTAAATCTGTCCTTATTACCAAAAATTACAATATTATGTGCAGAAAGAGTGCCAGCAGAAAATGTAAATTAGTTTTTTTTTTGCATATGCTGTGTGGTGACGGCAGTAAGAATACATTTGCACCACTTCATCTAGTTAATTTATCTAATTAATAGTGTCAAAAAGAGACTTCCACTTGTATTACAAGTTATAAGCTTTTGAGAAATGGGCTTATCTAATTAATGGTGTTAAAAGAGACTAGGTATAGACAGTTCACCGAGAGTTGACGCCACGCACACATCAACATGTCATGTAAACACACGGGGAATTTGAAATTAGTGTTCTTTTTTCGTACTGACAGCAAACCCAATTGCAACTGTAAGATTGACCAAAAAGTTTGTTCAATGCAAACAAAAGTTGCTTCAATATTTTGACGCAAGTCATTCATTCATTCATTCACTAAATTTTTTATAATTAGTACGTCATTTGGATGTGTGTGTAATCAATCATTCACCTCAACTCTGGTGAAATTACCTATACCATTTGTAATACAACTTACAAGCTTTTGAGAAACGGATAGGGTGCCGTCTGTGCTTTCATCAAGCATACCTAATCAATAACTCGCAGGCTTCTAGAAGACACATTTTTTTAATCAATAGGTACTACGTGCTATCTTCGAAACTTTTTTTTCACTGGCAAGTCACTATCGGTAACAAAATAACAATGTTTCATTCATGCCCTTTCATCACTAATTAGTAGCTACAAATGAAATTATGAATACAAACAGACAAATTGTTGGCATATTTTTATAATGAATTTAAAGTAGCTTCCATAAAGAGACTTCTTTCGAGTTTCGCGAAATGTCAGTGCGCTGAGTGTGGAGAATACTTAATGACGTTTTAAGCCGGCTACACACTTAGCGGGTGATCAGGAAAACCGATTTTTCAATAAATTGCTTGTAATGAATATTAATTTGGCTAATGGGATTAGGATGTCTATACAAAGATTGAGTAAGGTGGAAGTACCAGTACGTAACATGTTAACAGAGAATATTTATTTGAATCATGATATTTTGCTCAAATATAAATACCTATACATAAAGTATTGTCATTTGTTTTGGGAGTGGAGTTTGTAAGTTTTGTTAAATAGTATTTATTTTATAGGGTGACAATATCAACATTTCTCAGAATTGCAAATTGTCTTAGTCAACTCCGCTGTACGAGTAAGTATCAGGTGGTTTTGCTGGCAATCCCAATAGATGGCACCTGAGTCTGAGTACAAGTTTGAATGTCACATATTGGGTCATTGTAAATATTAACACTCAGTCTTAATAAATGTCTTATAATCAGAGATCGCAAAAATTTGCGTCATTGTTCGCAATAATGTGGACATGACTCCAAAATTGATTAAATAATTAATCATTTAATTTATTTCTTACTTGACATATAATTTGATTCCTAGTCAATAAATACAAAAGTTTGTTAAAGTGTAGATTTATTATAGATACTAGTTCTTCTAGTTCTCTAGATATAAAACCTTCGTGGATTCACTTTTTCTTAATATATATATATTGACATTGATAGTTGTCAAATTACAGTGATATTTGCCATACCTAGATTACGTACGTACCTTACCTAAACGGCAGCAAAATTAAATAATGTATTTTCTTTACTGATGAGTACCGAATATCGCCAGTTTAGCAACGAATTAATGGCGAATATAGAAATCAATATAATACGACGTGGAACTGGTACGTAAACGTATGCGTATTTATACTATTTATATTGATATAAATTCAAACAACTATGCAGATACTAAATTAAATATATTTTCATTTTCTGCAGGGATTAAAGACATTTGTTTATGCCCATGTTATTTTAACTTTAAAGAAAGGTGTTTGAAGTTTCTCTTGAAACAAATCGATTCATCAAAATTCGATAAATGTTGGGAAATGGTAATCGCTCTTATTCGTGAATTTCAATGCAACGATAATGAAGGTAAGCTTTCTACATTACATAAGTTGATGGTTACATGCACAAAGAACTACACATGTAAATTAGTATTGGCTGTATTGATTTTTATTTGTATTTTTTATAAAAAGTCAATGTTTGTTTTAGAAATTCAAGCTTCAACAGATACTACATGTATATGCACAACGGCGACCAAATTGCGTATTATGTTAAAAACGATACCTTTGCATAATTTTGAGAGGTTTTGGGTATTAATAATAAACTTAATAGAAAAATACATATGAATCAAAGCACATAATACTAAGAAATTGAATTTTAATATCAGAGTATGAGTATGTACATATTCGTTTCCTGCTTTAAGTACTAACCGCCTTATTCACAAACTGTTAACTATTTATGTTTTATCCTTATCTGTCAGTTTCACATATGCGTTTGTCAAACGGGGACAAAACATAAATTAGTTAACATAGGTTTGATAAGCGTTTATGAATAAGGTGGTAAGTGTATAGATACGTCTAGGTTCTTAGAGATCAACCTCTTTAGATTGTGCCCAGATAAACTGGCCACTCATATTAATATTGCATTGATAAAAACATGACGTCGACTGATGTCAGTCTAATACTATCCAATCAATGTTTGTCGGCCAATTGGTTGTAATTTGTTGAATAATATGTCGCGTCATGAAGCTAGTTCTGATACCGTCCGAAATTGGATTGAGGGGTATGATGAATTTTCATTTAATGGTATGACGTTATTTTGTAATTTATGTAAAATTGATATTGACACATCTCGAAAGTCTCATTTCACCAGACATACGAAAAGCAGTTACACTTGAAAATAGTGAATGATCTAACTAAAGAAGAAAATGTTTGCTTTGATTTGGCTTTGATGATGATTTGTGCAAATATACCATGGAACAAATTAAATAATACTTACTTTCGAAAATTTTTGGAGAAATATTGCATTGGTCTTAAAATTCCTTCAGAGTCGTACATGAGAACAATTATATTTAGTAAAGTGTATGAAGAACTAGTGATAGAAATTCGAGAAAAACTAAGAAATTGATGCTTTTGGGTCTCAATTGACGAGACTAAGGACTCTTTAGACCGCAAAATTGCACATATTCTGGTTAGAAATTTGCAAGAAAATCAGCCGTCTACTCGTTATTTGATTGCATCTAAAGTTTTGGATAAGGTAAACGGTTCTACAATCTTTAACTTTTTTGAATCAAGTTTACAATGGCTGTGGGAAGACCTTGCTGAAAACAATTTTAATAAAATATTTTTATTTACTAGTGATTCGGTAAGCTATATGTTAAATGCTGGACTCAAAATTAAAACCAAATATCCACAAATTTTGCATATAACTTGTTTGGTATACGGAATCCATAGACTTTGCGAAGAAGTAAGAAAAAATTTCGAAGACGTTAACACATTGATCACCTATGTTAAAAAAACTTTCTCCAAGGCTCCTTCCAGGATTGCCATGTTTAGACAAATGAATCTTAATATTCCCTTACCACCTCAGCCCGTAATCACACGATGGGGTACTTGGATCCAAGCGGCATGTTATTATAATGATAATTTTGCAGCAGTAAAGAGAGTTATAGAAACATTTAGCAATCGTGACAGTGTATATGTCCGTAAATGTAAACAGATTATGCAGTCGGCTGATGTTGTTGACAATTTACAGTTCATTTCACAACATTTTAAATCCATTTTGGTTGTAATAGAGAATTTACAGTCTTCTTCAAATACTGTCGAATACACTTTAAGTAAAATAAGAAATATATTAAATAATCTGGACAGTATACCAGGAGAAATAGGTAACCGTTTGCAAACTAAAATGAAAGCCGTCCTTGACAGAAATCCCGATTTTGAGGTTATCGCCCACAACTTAGAACAGAAAATAAACTCTGAATTATACTGGAATAATAATGTTCCTATAAAGCTACTTAAGTTTGCCCTATTAAGATCAGTGGATTGCGAGCGGAGTTTTTCAGCACTTAAGTATGTTTTTGATGTAAAAAGAAATAGACTGACTGCTGAAAATTTGGAAAAAATTATTTTCTTTAATAAATCTTCATTTTAACAAACTTTTGTATTTATTGACTAGGAATCAAATTACATGTCAAGTAAGAAATTAATTAAATGATTAATTATTTGATTAATTTTGGAGACATGTCCACATTATTGCGAGCAATGACGCAAATTTTTGCGATCTCTGCTTATAATTATGCAAATAATTTAAATATAAACTAACTGTTTCAAAGTTGGGATATGAAGCATTAAAGGCACATACATTTATCATCGTTTAAATGCCCTAATAGTTGATTTTATCTTATCGATGGCAACTCAAGCTGTGATGACGAGTATTGCTACAGCGTCGGGTACTAGTACTCCCACCTTACTTTCGGAAAAAGAAAACGGAAGGCAACTGATCTAAAACTGTATAAATGGGTGAATATCAGAGCGTTTCAATCGCCTAATTTTAGTGGCATCATTTTTGACGAAATTTCTACACGTTACAATGCTTTTTTGTCATTTGAAGGAGGCACGGTACCTTATACAAATGACGAAGTATAACATTAAGACGTTTAGAAACTTCGGCAAAATGATGCCACCAAAAAAAACGCTCAGATATTGACCCAAATACGTACATAACACCTGTCACTATTAAATCACTACAGTTATACGATGACAAGTATCTATCTTGCCAGTGAAATACTGTCTTAAGACACACACCGGATGCGTGTGCATCATGCGCGTGTTCGTGGCGAGTGCGTTGTAATGTAGGAAATGTCATATTAGATGACACACCGCTTGCGTGGCTCGCACGAAAGCGGTGTGCGATCTACTATGACTTTTACAACACTACAACGGTGAGAGTCAGCCTTTACTCTTGCGCTGAACCCGAAATCGTGTTCCAAGTGTACTGCCATATCCCAAAACAAAAAAAAAACCTAAACGTAACTAGAATATGTATAGATAAATCTATCTCATGCCTGTTAGTATTGACTGTGTATATATTAATTTATATACTCACGCTCGACTTGTAAATATGTATATTATATACATATATGGTCACCTGTCCGTGGAAATATAAACGTTTCTTTTAACTAGCTTGCACCCTATAAACTGTTCTCTGAAATACTAGATTAATATCAATCATAAGTATCAAAGCTATAACAAAACGCAATTATGAAAACACCTTATTAAGAAGAAGAATGCTATCGCGCTCTTATTTGGAATATTTTATAAGATAGAGCAGGTAAGATATAGTTCTTCATGCTGTTTATTATGGCTCACCGGTCGTAACTGTTCCATAGATGATTCTAGTTTTTTTTAATTAATTCACAAGTGGCAATGGTAACTCAGTTAAAGTCGCATTGACACTTCAATGACATATTTGGAATTAATATAGGTACTTATTAGTGCAGTGTCACATTTTTGTGTTAATTCTAGGTTTTGCTCCTTGTATTATTCATTTATTTATGCATTCTTTTTAACTGCTAAGTGGTAAGGACACCTAAAGAAAATATCGAATTATCGATAGTAGTAGCCGTACTATGAGTTGGAAAGCAAAGGTTTCACTATACTCTGTTTGGTTTGGTGTTTGAAAAAGGTAAACAATCTTGCAGTATCTTTTTATTGAAAAATGCATATAAAAATCCAAACTAGGTACTTAATGAATCAAAAACAATGTAAATCACTGTATTTCCTTGTTATATTACGTATATTTGCTAAAACTTATTTTCTACTCGTAGTTTTCAATAAAAAGACACTGCAAGATTGTTTAACTTTTTTTAAACACCAAACCAAACAGAGTATAGATGCGTAATGCATTCTATCGCGCTCGCTCTGACATATTGGAGCGAGCGCGATAGCCTGCTTTACGTATCGAGTAAAACCTAACGTTACCGATACTTGCAAAGTCATGGTACAGTCAAGTGGACACATTCATGTGCGTTTTTACGTTACAAACAATAAATGATGCCTAAATAATGCATCAATTCAAATTTATTTGAATTCTCTTTAATTACCCCATTTATCGGGTATCTACATAGTGGGCGCGAATTAGGCACTGGTCTCATCGTGAGCTACTAAGCTATGAACTATGGGCTACAAACACGAACAAAAGATACACATTCCCGTGTAAAAAAAGAGACACGGCGATACTAATACAAATACAAATATTTTATTTCCAAAAAAGGTAAAGAAACATTACATTTATACGGACCCGCAATACGATACTCGCAAAATAACAACGATTTAATAACTTATAAACGAAATTATAACATAAATAAATCAATTTTGAAACAAGTATTGCATTTTGAAACGAGTATTTCTCAAAAAGTATGTACATTTGGTTCACGTCTCCCGTAATTGATAAAAATTGTTAGGCTGGTAGAGTCAATGATGCTGAGCAAGATGCACCACATTTCCCAAAAGTCCCAAACACAGAATTAGATTTGGATAGAAGAAATAAGTTCATTCATTTGTATGGCGGCCGAGCGTGTCAGATTTTGTACTGAAGTTGTTACTTGCCTATGATTTTAAATATGTCTCAGGCCCTTGAGTATTCATATTTTTTTGTGTTATTGCAATTAATATTACTTAAGGAGGCATTATTAATGTTTTTGTTCACTTCAACTTACAAAATTTGACGCCCTGAAAGCTGCAAGCTGCGATTAAAGACAGACAACTCAGTAGATTTTACCGAGTTCATTTGACACGCTAAGTAGATACGTTTGCTTGATCTATGGTATATATGACATCTGTGATCCCAAACCTACCAATATTATCAAAATTGGAGACGTGATCCAAATCTGTAAAAGTTTGCACTTTTTGAAAATTGCACATTCATGGAAATGAAGAGACTTAAAAAGGCTTTTTAAACATAAATCCATCGTAGGTCGTGTCTCTGCCCATTTCAAACTTAAAAAATCCAAAAAATTGCGTATCAGGGTTTTTCACTTTTAGAGACACCCAATTAGCGTTACATTAAGAAACATAGTCAAGTTCGTAACGACCGTTAAATAGGATATCTTTAGGAATTTAAGCTTGATCAGCATTTCAATGTTACCTATTTTTAAAAATAACACTAAATCCGAGTTATCGATCCGAATTAGTCCTTAATTGACGTTAAAAACCTGACTAAAATTAAGGTTTTTTTTTTAATTACTAATTGGGTGTCTTTAAAAGTGAAAAAGCTCATTAAAAATGTCATCACTGAAAATCTAAACTAAACGCAGCGTACTTAACAAGGTACCACACTCGGCGTATTAGGCTGGTATACAATATCCGTATCCCGTAACAGTGGTTAGAAAGAGAAGCCAACAGCAAAATTGTAACGTGCTTTATATTATAAAAGGGCCGTTATCATCGATCGCGCTGTAAATCGTGCCGCCGCCATAAACAAGCTAAGCGCGCCATCTCGTGACGCCGCGAGGAATTAAACTTGCGTTTTATTTTTAAAACGGCCACTGTAACTTTTGGGAATTTATGTGTATGGCGATTATAGTCGCTACGTATACCGAAATTTACGTCATATTATTCTTTATCATCGACCTGTCAGATATAATTTGGCAGCTGACTCTAATCAGCAGAGATCGCAAAAATTTGCGTCATTGTTCGCAATAATGTGGACATGACTCCAAAATTGATTAAATAATTAATCATTTAATTTATTTCTTACTTGACATATAATTTGATTCCTAGTCAATAAATACAAAAGTTTGTTAAAGTGTAGATTTATTATAGATACTAGTTCTTCTAGTTCTCTAGATATAAAACCTTCGTGGATTCACTTTTTCTTAATATATATATATTGACATTGATAGTTGTCAAATTACAGTGATATTTGCCATACCTAGATTACGTACGTACCTTACCTAAACGGCAGCAAAATTAAATAATGTATTTTCTTTACTGATGAGTACCGAATATCGCCAGTTTAGCAACGAATTAATGGCGAATATAGAAATCAATATAATACGACGTGGAACTGGTACGTAAACGTATGCGTATTTATACTATTTATATTGATATAAATTCAAACAACTATGCAGATACTAAATTAAATATATTTTCATTTTCTGCAGGGATTAAAGACATTTGTTTATGCCCATGTTATTTTAACTTTAAAGAAAGGTGTTTGAAGTTTCTCTTGAAACAAATCGATTCATCAAAATTCGATAAATGTTGGGAAATGGTAATCGCTCTTATTCGTGAATTTCAATGCAACGATAATGAAGGTAAGCTTTCTACATTACATAAGTTGATGGTTACATGCACAAAGAACTACACATGTAAATTAGTATTGGCTGTATTGATTTTTATTTGTATTTTTTATAAAAAGTCAATGTTTGTTTTAGAAATTCAAGCTTCAACAGATACTACATGTATATGCACAACGGCGACCAAATTGCGTATTATGTTAAAAACGATACCTTTGCATAATTTTGAGAGGTTTTGGGTATTAATAATAAACTTAATAGAAAAATACATATGAATCAAAGCACATAATACTAAGAAATTGAATTTTAATATCAGAGTATGAGTATGTACATATTCGTTTCCTGCTTTAAGTACTAACCGCCTTATTCACAAACTGTTAACTATTTATGTTTTATCCTTATCTGTCAGTTTCACATATGCGTTTGTCAAACGGGGACAAAACATAAATTAGTTAACATAGGTTTGATAAGCGTTTATGAATAAGGTGGTAAGTGTATAGATACGTCTAGGTTCTTAGAGATCAACCTCTTTAGATTGTGCCCAGATAAACTGGCCACTCATATTAATATTGCATTGATAAAAACATGACGTCGACTGATGTCAGTCTAATACTATCCAATCAATGTTTGTCGGCCAATTGGTTGTAATTTGTTGAATAATATGTCGCGTCATGAAGCTAGTTCTGATACCGTCCGAAATTGGATTGAGGGGTATGATGAATTTTCATTTAATGGTATGACGTTATTTTGTAATTTATGTAAAATTGATATTGACACATCTCGAAAGTCTCATTTCACCAGACATACGAAAAGCAGTTACACTTGAAAATAGTGAATGATCTAACTAAAGAAGAAAATGTTTGCTTTGATTTGGCTTTGATGATGATTTGTGCAAATATACCATGGAACAAATTAAATAATACTTACTTTCGAAAATTTTTGGAGAAATATTGCATTGGTCTTAAAATTCCTTCAGAGTCGTACATGAGAACAATTATATTTAGTAAAGTGTATGAAGAACTAGTGATAGAAATTCGAGAAAAACTAAGAAATTGATGCTTTTGGGTCTCAATTGACGAGACTAAGGACTCTTTAGACCGCAAAATTGCACATATTCTGGTTAGAAATTTGCAAGAAAATCAGCCGTCTACTCGTTATTTGATTGCATCTAAAGTTTTGGATAAGGTAAACGGTTCTACAATCTTTAACTTTTTTGAATCAAGTTTACAATGGCTGTGGGAAGACCTTGCTGAAAACAATTTTAATAAAATATTTTTATTTACTAGTGATTCGGTAAGCTATATGTTAAATGCTGGACTCAAAATTAAAACCAAATATCCACAAATTTTGCATATAACTTGTTTGGTATACGGAATCCATAGACTTTGCGAAGAAGTAAGAAAAAATTTCGAAGACGTTAACACATTGATCACCTATGTTAAAAAAACTTTCTCCAAGGCTCCTTCCAGGATTGCCATGTTTAGACAAATGAATCTTAATATTCCCTTACCACCTCAGCCCGTAATCACACGATGGGGTACTTGGATCCAAGCGGCATGTTATTATAATGATAATTTTGCAGCAGTAAAGAGAGTTATAGAAACATTTAGCAATCGTGACAGTGTATATGTCCGTAAATGTAAACAGATTATGCAGTCGGCTGATGTTGTTGACAATTTACAGTTCATTTCACAACATTTTAAATCCATTTTGGTTGTAATAGAGAATTTACAGTCTTCTTCAAATACTGTCGAATACACTTTAAGTAAAATAAGAAATATATTAAATAATCTGGACAGTATACCAGGAGAAATAGGTAACCGTTTGCAAACTAAAATGAAAGCCGTCCTTGACAGAAATCCCGATTTTGAGGTTATCGCCCACAACTTAGAACAGAAAATAAACTCTGAATTATACTGGAATAATAATGTTCCTATAAAGCTACTTAAGTTTGCCCTATTAAGATCAGTGGATTGCGAGCGGAGTTTTTCAGCACTTAAGTATGTTTTTGATGTAAAAAGAAATAGACTGACTGCTGAAAATTTGGAAAAAATTATTTTCTTTAATAAATCTTCATTTTAACAAACTTTTGTATTTATTGACTAGGAATCAAATTACATGTCAAGTAAGAAATTAATTAAATGATTAATTATTTGATTAATTTTGGAGACATGTCCACATTATTGCGAGCAATGACGCAAATTTTTGCGATCTCTGCTAATCAGTGAGTACGGGCGGCAATTCAAAACATAAGTATACCATACCATTAGTCAGTGCAATAAAAAAAATAGCTGTCTTTCCATAGCATTTGACGTCTTTGACACATATCGTGTAAAACATTCGCCGACATATATATTTTTTTTTTATACCACGTCGGTGGCAAACAAGCATACGGCCCGCCTGATGGAAAGCAGTCACCGTAGCCTATATTTTTACCATAATACTAATAAATATCAATATTTTTTACTAAAAATGAATGTGAATTCAAGATTTATGATTTTAAGTTGGTAATAAATCAAGATTGTGTTCTAAAAGCGTGATTACGAAATAATGCAAGTTTTTAGGTTTATTTACTTTATTTTATTTTCTATTGACGAATGGTGTAAGTAACATTACGCGTTTACGCGTACAGGTATGTATGAAGAATGTGTAACTTTTGAACTGCTTAAATGCCAGCTAAGTCAAATCAAGCTGTCAAATTGAAAAAAAAAAAACAATTCGGTCCGAGTATTAGCAATCATATAAGTTATACTCATAACAAGACTTACTTCTACTCTTGCAACCCATTATCCATCGTATCATATTATTACAACTTAATTGATAGTCAAAATTGAGCGCAACGAATGCTAACAGCTTTTCAGTAAATTCACAGACAATTTAAGTTTTTTTTATCCATATTTGTCACTGTCAATGCCGAATCCATTGTTAATAATTAAATTATCACAGGTGTGGAATTGTGTTCAAATGTTTGTGTAGTGTTAATAAATCGTCAATGTGTCAATGAGAAATAATTCTGGAATAAAAATAATGTGACGGTTCCGTAGGTACATATTTACTTTTACGATTTTTTAGGTATAACTTTAATACCGGCGGTAATACTCAATAATCAAAATAGTGATCAGAAAATTGGCACAATTAGTGTGTCATAACATAACACTTATAACATATTGGACACGCAGATTCAAATATTTTTTTGTATATTGGCACAACAAAGTGGCACCTGGGTCGCGTTTTATAAAGTTCCAATTTACAATTTCGCTGTTTGCCTCTCTAACGCACGCACATATTGGCTAGAAAGAGAGGCAAATAGCAAAATTGTAAATTGTAACTTTATAAAACGCGACCCTGATCGTAAGTGAAAAGTAGAACCCATATTGACAGAAGACCAGCAGTAACCTGTCAGTCGCCGCCGCCTTGCTGTCCCGCTAGATGGTTCTTCACGCTTCGTTTAAAGGGTCCCAACTTGTAGGTATGCGGAAACACATGTGCCGATAAAGAATTCTACTTTTTAATACTTAGTCCGGCATATGAACAATGATGTACAGTCGAGGAATTTAATTTCCTACCCATTTCGTACTTTGTCACAGTGACAATCAATATGAAAGCTGCTAGGACTGTCATATTATAAGCTTAGCTACTATGACACGGTACGAAATGGGTAGGAAATTAAATTCCTCGACCGTAATACAGGGTATAACACACCACTGAAAATCCCCATAAGTCATACTGTTACTGATCAGCTTTTACTGTGGGACTCCGAAATCAGATAAACCCTCTCCCAAACAAAATAGCAAGGTTACACTACGAAGATGTATGAAACAATATTTTTTGTAGCCGTTATGTTAAAAACAGCTCAAATACATTATACGTATGGTGTGACTAAGATTTTCAGTGGCTGGACTGATGAAAGACCATATACAGTAACTGAAAAAAGTACTTATAGCCGTACCGTACCGTACCGGAACCCGGGGCAGTCCCTGGATCAATGTATGAAACCCAAGCAGAAGCACTTGCAGCCTTGATATTGCGAAGGCATTAGACTGAATTGGCATTCGAGTCTTCAGTCTCAGTCGCGAGTCCACTAAGTACCTGAAGGATTGTGCAGATGGTTCGAAAGCTTTTGGTCCGACGGAAACATACGAGACGTATTTGATGGAATTTGCTCTAATATCATAGATATAAAAGCTGGTGTCCCGCAAGGCTCCTATCTCCAACGCTGTTTTGTTGTATGCCAATGTTATGCTGTTTATTAATGACATTTATTTTTATGCATAGTACTGGGATTTAACTGAAATTAAAATGAAACTGAAATGAAAATGGAATGAAAATGAAATGAAAACGGAATTTAATGTAATACAAAATATTAGCATGAATAGGCATTCAAACGATAATTTATTCATGTTAGTTAATCGAGCCGTGCCAATATGAAAATTTATCTGGAGAATAATGAATATAAAAGAATATTCATGATTGGAGTCTATGTGGAGCCAGGACATCACATCATCAGCCTATATTAATCCACTGCTGGACAAAGGCCTCTCCTATGTGTACGGACGCATTAGTAGATAAAGGACCTTAATCGCCACGGTGGACAAGCGGGTTGGCGATCGCAGTAATGTGTCCACTACGGTGACGCTGCTATCCGTCCTCAATGTTCGATAAATAAATGGTCAATAATTCTTCAATCTCTTAGTCAACTCTTACGATACCCACGGTGAGAGGAGTTGGGGTGTTGACAAATGTATTCTTACTGCCGTCACCACACGGCTTTTTTAATGATTGAATAAATATACAGGGTGTAATCGTTAAGTGTGACCACACTTATAAGGCCATAATTCCGTAAATATAACAGATATCAATAAACTTCCAACTGATATCGAAAGTGCATTATCCAACGAGTAAAATTGCACTAATAACTTTTTCTAAATAGATGGAGTAATATTAAAAATACTAAGTTAAAACGCTCCCATACATTTAGCATGACGACTAGCTTTAAAAATGTCGGGTGTCATAACAGATAAAACTGTTAGAGATTCGCTATTTGTACGAATACATTGTAATAAAATAATAATACTACCGTTTATGAAATAATTAATCTAACATTTATTCCTAAATAAAATAAAAAATCGTATTAAACTACTCTTTGAATGAACGGTTACGTACTAAATGTATGGAAGGGTTTGAAGTTAATATTTGAGATATTTCTGATTTTATTTAAAAAAAAGTTATTAGTGTATTTTCACTAATAGGGTAACGTACTTTCGATATCAGCTAGAAGTTTTCTGGTATCTGCTATATTTACGGAATTATGGCCTGGCAACACTTTACGATTACACCCTGTATAATTTAATTTATGATAAGGTAATAATACTATTGTTAAGTAACCAGAACTTTAGCAAGTGCCGATATAAGATTAAGATCAGATGATAATACTTCTGCAAATAAAGTTATATAGAAATTATAATTTTCTATGTAAAATTTCTAGGGCATTTTAATTGTGTGTATCGTAACGACCTTCAATATAAAATCCATTACATCGCTGTCATATAACAATTAATATTACAATAAAATAATACTGAAACAAAGTATATCTCCGTGTAATCCAAAACAATAACCCAGCAGCTGAATAAACTAAATTACGAACAACAAGTTAAATATTAATTATATCTGAGTCAATAACTCATATAAAGTAAATGTGTCAATCTATTGTCTTTGTATTCGAACGTAGTGCGTCAATGGCTCAACTCTCATCGTCTTTTGTAATTTGACGATTGAAGTTTTTTTTTAACACCAGGGGCCCATTTCTCCAAAGCTTGTAACATGTTATACAAGCGGAAGTCCTTATCTAATTAATAGTGTCAAAAAGAGACTTCCACTTGTATTACAAGTTACAAGCGTTTGAAAAATGGGCCCCTGGACTTTAGGCATACAAACATTCGGTATTATCATAGCCTATGGACGCCTACCAAACATTCGGTATTATCATAGCCTATGGACGCCTACTACACTATGATCGATGTAAATATTATTGAATGAAAGTCTCATCATTGTCAGCCTATCATAGTCCACTGCTGGACGTAGGCCTCTCCTATTAATTATGCGTATGGTATAGACGCATTAGTCACGCTGGGCAAGCGGATTGGCGATCGCAGTAATGTGTCCACTATGATGACGCTGCTGCCCATCATCATTTATCAAATAATGGTTAGTGACACTTCAATCCCTTAGTCGACTCTTACGACACCCTCAGGAGGAGTTGGAGTGGTGACAAAATGTATTCTTACTGCCGTCACCACACGGGCAGTGTAAGGCCAAAGTGTAAGTAATGATAATGATGTGTCCGTGTCATCATCATCAGCCTAAAGACAGTCACTGCTGAACAATCTGAATATAGGCCTCCCCCAAAGATTACCACAATGACCGGTCCTGTGCCACCCGCATCCAGCGGACTCCTGCGACCTACGCCAGGTCACCAGTCCAACTCTATCTATTATTATTATTGTTTATGTGTGTCAGTTTATTGAAAATTATTCAAAAACTTTTTCAACAAATTGTTTGTAGGTAGGTATACCTATACATACATTTTGGAATCAAAAGGGTAATCATGTAAATCCACGTATAGGTAAATGATGTTTTTGTAAATATGCTATGAAGTATTTTGATAAGAAGATATTTAAACCAATGAATGAAACCACACGGCATATAATCAAAACAAATTAGTATCTGTCTGAAATATACGTAAGTGAAATACTCGTATAATGAATAATTATAAATTAATATAATTATACATACGCTGTATGTCATAGCCGCCTGCCTCCCAGATAATAAAATTTGCCAGTGAATTTTGAATGACTCGTGTCGGAAACAGAAGACAATTTATTTTGTTGAACGACGCCTTTTAATAGGCCCCTGGGCAACGGAAGGGTCGGGAGTAATTAGAACTTATATTTTTACTTGTAATTTGCACTAATGCTACCGCTTTGTTAAAACGCTAGCTATAATTCAAAGCCCAATAGGGTAACCTAGGTAATATCCTAGGTTCTAGATTTTATGAGGAAACCTGACTCCATCTCAATTTAGTATTTTACGACCGTTTCAAGGCTAGTTACGTCGAGAGATAAAATTCTGAATTAATGTGTGGCTGGCTAGCAATTCTGCTTTTTATACCAAGCCTAGCCGTGTGGTGACGACAGTAAGAATTACATTTGTCACCACCCCAACTCTTCCTGTGGGTGTCCTAAGAGTCGGCTAAGGGATTGAAGTGTTACTGATTATTTATTTATCGAAGAGCTTTTTTTTAATCGAGGGAAGTGGGGGCGTTGAAAAAAATTATTCTGCTTTAGGGAGCGGTCACTAGGGTTGTACTATATTTTACCTCTATGTACACTGTACAGTGGCGTTCAGAATTGCATGGACAATTTATGAAGGAATTCATTCATAAACTGTCCATGCAATTTTGAATCCCACTGTACTTTACGATTTACGAAACGCATAAAGTACCTACACTAAAATACCTTATTAAAAGTACAAATCAAAATATTTAGTTAATAAATAATTTGATTTGTGTTTTCGCAATATGTAAAATACCTTATCTTGAACTTAACTGAACACTTAAATAGTAATATTTTTTCTGTGTGTACTTTATTTTTTCATCTTTTAAACCGGCATACCTATACTCTGTATCTCAAAACAAAATCTGGCAACCCAAGTTGTTTATTTCCGTATTATACAATGACATTAAATAATAAATGGACGCACAGAGCCAAACAAAAAAACCAAGAAAAGTGGCACTAAAAGTCATTTCTATCATGTTTCAGTTGAAGCTAATAACGCTCACTTACAATAAACTATAATAAAAAAACTCAAAGAATAAATAAAAAACTTTGTGATGTGAGCAATAAGTGTGAAATTTGCGAACAACACCGCAAAATAGTAGAAACTTTTTATGTTTAAGGAATAATGATGCTATACCGTAAGGTGACCAAATGTCAACTGTCGGAACTGAATAGCGGAGCAAAAGGACCGCAATATTTACTTCTGCAGCCCATTTTTTGGGGCCATTTTTTTTAGCTGTTTGGGGATCCACTTATATATTCTAAATCAATGGTATTATATGATGTAAACTTCATCTAAATCCTATGCACTACACACAAAAAGGTGTTATACTTATTACTTATACTTTACATTCATTACCACTTATTAAGCCTAGGTATATGTTACCTACCAATCAGCAATGGATCCCAAAAAAAATGGCTGACTTTCCATAGCATTTGACGTATTTGACACATATCGTGAAACACTAATACTAATAAATATCATCAATTTTAACTAAAAATGTAAGTGTTATTATTATTTTATTTTATTTTTCTAAAACAAGTTACACATAAAGATTTTACAAGTGCTACTATAGGAAACTTCATGGGGTTATGGGGTGAACTTGAGGTTTAAGATTTTAAATTCGTAATAAAACCAAGAGTATATTCTAAAAGTGCGAGATTATGGAATATGACAATTTATTATTATTGTTTTTTTTATTCTACTCACAAATCGGATAGCGTGTGCTAGTCAATACGAGCATATACCTACCTATTATAATGGTGACTATACACACAATAGTAGTACAGTAGTAATTGTTACGCGTGAGTTCACCGCAATAGGACTCCAATGACCGATACTGTCAGCGCCATCTAGTTCTAATAACCAGTGATCGGCACCACCCGTGCCACACGGCGGTATTTCGTGTAAAAAAAATATACGGATATGACTGATATTTTTTTATTTAATACTACTGTGTTACACACACTCGAACATATTTTTTGAAACAAAAACATGACATAATAAATAAAGTTTATTTTAAAGTTACTATAGAAACCACACAGTGTGACACGGGTGGTGCCGATCTCTGCTAATAACAGACACTCTTTGACAGCATTTTGTTATTGTTGTTTTTTTTTTTTCGGCCTCCATAGACACGTCAGTGAATCTGCCTACAGCAGTTGCGTAAAAAGTATTCCGTTTACTCCTTCCGATTAGTTTTGTATAGGTATGTGTACTTTGTAGTCGTAATTCATAATAAAGTTGGATTTAGACCAAACGAGCATTCGCCCATTCTAGGCCCACTCTACGAAATCAACGAATTTCGACGAATCACGATTTGTGTAACGAACGAATTCAGATTATTTTTTGCCTAGTCCTTAGTTGTTTTATTTATACAACTTTCTAACCTCCAAATACAATTTTTAAGATTCCGTAGTAAATTAGGAACCCTTATAGTTTCGCCATGTCCGTTTGTCCGTTTGTTTGTCTATCCGCAGCATAGCTAAGTGGTCGTTAGTACTAAAAATTTGCAATTTGGTACATATACATTAACCACGCCGACAAAGTTGTAGAATTTTTTTTTACAGCTACCTCCCCTACACGTAAAGTGGGGATGATGTTTATATTTTGCTGTAATTTTTTAGTAAGGGATATCGTTGAATAGGTCTTTTAAAAAAAATAAGGGTCCAAACATAAAGTTTTCCTTTTAAGTCAATATTTTCGGAAATACCTATGAGATACCTAACCGCTTCAGAATAAAAAAAAATGTGTATCAAAATTGCGCGATAAATACACTCTCTTCGATCGTGTTTGAATTTATCGCCACTCGTTTCGAACTTCATCTTTTTCGCCGTTTTTTTTTTTTTATAGTTCCGTAGTTATTCAAAAACGGCTGACCCGATTAGGTATGTTCGAAATAGTTTTATTTTAAAGTACCTATCCTGAGTATCCTGTACGATTTTTTTCATATTTTTTGGACCCTCTGATCAAAAGTAAGAGAGAGGGGGCAATTTTTTTTATTCTGTAGCGGGTACCTCTGAAATTATTGACTTTACTACTTTTTGAAAGACCTATTTGACGGTACCTCACACTATAGGATTACAGCAAAATAAAAAAAAACATCCCCCTTTACTAGTAGGTATTCCCCCCAAAAAAAATCATTCCTTTTTTATATTACCACTTTGTCAGCGTGATTAATATGTATACTTGTATATACTTGAACAAAGTTTCAAATTTCTAGTAATAACGACCAAGTGAGCTATGCTGCGCACAGACAGACAGACAGAGAGACGGACATGGCGAAACTACAAGGGTTCCTAGTTTACTACGGAACCCTATAAAAGGATTTTGCCGGCTTAGGCCTTCTATATTTATATACAATAAGGTGCATTAGTATTGTACTTTTGTAAATGTTAATTAAGTAGGAATTGACCTGCGAAGCAGGAGGTTTCTCGTTCAAATCCAGGCGACGGCAATTATTTATGTGCTTATCAAAAATATTTGGTATATTTAGTTATTCATGGTGGTTGCCTATGTATTTATTTTGTTTGCCTCCGTAGCCTAGTTGATAGACTTGGTAGTGACCCTGCCTACGAAGCTGGAGGTTCCGGGCTTGATTCCCGACGAGGGCATTATTTGTGTATTTATTTATCACAATGTTCTTCGGTCGTGGGTGTCTGTATTTCAGTATCTATACGTATCTATCTATTATATATATATATCGTCGCTTGATACCCACATCACAAGCTTTAATTGAGCTTACCGTGGGACTAGGTGGATTTGTGTAATATGTCCCAAGATATTTATTTATATATACTTTTTTCTTTGTAACAATAACAAGCACTAAACTCGCCCTTATAATGATGATTGATTAATCTCTAAAACATGTCGCTCATAATAGTGCATGACTTAACACACGCGAGTTTAAGGGCCTGTTTCACGATAACTGAATAAAATATAGGTATCTGTCCGATAAATGTTAACTGTCCTTTTCTTTTATATGCCTGTAGAAAAAGATGCCTAGTCATAATATGTGACGGATATATGAACATTCCGGAGATTGTGAAACGACGGCCAGTTATTTTTATTTTCCCTCTCAAATCAGAATGTATTTTTTTTCTTATAAATGTGTAACGAAGAAGGAAACGAAATTTTATTTAGATTATTTTATTTTATCGTTTATCCATAATACAATTTTAATTATTTTTATCAAAAGACAAGTAATTTTTAATATTTACTATATGTGTAAAAATATTTATTTTCATAATAAAGGCATTTCCGAGAGTTGGAGTAACTTTTTTAGACTTCGGAAGTGTACCTACATGTGATGCGCCAAATAGAAAACGATTTAAAAATGCTTAGTTATCTATATATTAAATCAATAGTCCATCAATTCCTGGGTCGCGTTTTATAAAGTTACAATTTACAATTTCGCTGTTTGCCTCTCTAACGCACGCACATATTGGCTAGAAAGAGAGGCAAACAGCGAAATTGTAAATTGTAACTTTATAAAACGCGACCCTGGCAGTAAAAAAGGCAGCAAATTAAAAAAATATTAGGTGCGATTAGCAGGCTGCTCGTGGAAAATTTGAATCTGACGCCTGTTTCGACTGACAAGCGAGGTCTTCAGAGTACATAATTCTAAATCAAGAATATATATGTATTAGAATATGTTGGTTTCCCAACTAATTAGAAAGCATTCGCAACTAGAACGGGAATTTTACGGGTTAAATTTTTTCAGTTCGGTTTTTTTTCTTTTTACTTAAAACATACTTAATTACAAACCTTGCATTTTTATAATAAATAATTACTAGTATTTAAGTAAGTAATTAGCAACCGATTATTGTTGTACGTTCAATTATTTATATTAGGACGTTTTTTTTACATTCTTATTCAATTTGAATTGAATCTTTATTTTGTAATTCGATATTTCCACAAGAAGATATATTTTTTATGTTATTTATTTTGATATAAAAATAATTAAGGGTGAAATAACAAGTCATTCTGATTTATAATAATATTAAGTTATGTATGTCGTATGTATGTATACAAATATTGTTAGATTGTGTCAAAATACGAGTATAAAGTTAAGTAAACAGTAATAAAAAACAAAACTCTTTAAGGAACCATCAAACATAACAATGTAGGTCTGACAAACTGTTTGCTCTTACAAACCATATTAAGCAGTGGCAGTAGTATAGTTTACTGCTCTTTTTTTTAATAAGTTTAATTGCTCCAACCCTGAAAACCTTATCCTGGACTCACCATATGAAATCCTTCCATAAGCTTCCAAAATAATCCGCCATAAAAACACACTCACTCACAGCACTAGAAACAAAAAAAAACTAAACTGTCACTAAGCGCGCCAATTGGCGCTGAAAATTGACAGCTTTACTTTTTAATTATTATTTTTTTAAACTCGAACGTACGCGGGTCGCGAATGCGGCTAACGACTGGCAAATAAGAACCAATGCCCCACCAGTGAAGGCGTGGCCCGAACAGGCCTCCACAAGGCGTGGCTTGGCTGAATAGCTTTTTTCTCCTTAGCCCATACTTATACACGTCGAAAATTTCACCCGGTTTATTTTTACTTTATTGTAATGTAATGTATATTTGTTTGTGCATTTAAATAACAGTGAAGTTGTCATTTCGTCAGTGTCCGTATGATTTCGTATCTCAATTTTATCCTTTAATATTCGATGTTGTTTATTATTAATTTATTCTATTTTATGTCCATTTTAATATTAATAAGGGATTGTGTTTGAAGATGTTGTTAACATGTTTGTATTCAAAAATGTAGTTTAAGAATGTACCTACATATTTTTTTTAAATAAGGTTAGGTTAGGTTAGGTTGATTATTGTTTTATGTATTTGCTGTTTTATGTTGCTGACATTATTGATTTTGAATTAAGAACCATATTAAGGTGATAATAATACCAAACATGTAGGTACCTATTGAAGTTAAGTAGCTATGTAGTATCTACCTTATCCACTTATAGGTATGTATTTCTCTACTAATTATATCATAAAAAAACAGATAATAATTAATTTGATAATATCTACATTGCTATACAACACGGAAACCAAGATTTGCAAACTGACAAGCACAGACTTCGGATCGCTAATCCCGATACCGGGACCTGGTTACCAGGTAGGTACCAGGCCCAGGACCCAGGACCCCAGACTAAGGCCCTAGGCTAAGCACGATTTTTAAGTTTCAAGCGCTCATAAACATAAATGGTAAACAAAAAGGTGTCGAAATGTTAAGGGAGCGTTTTTTTTTGACGTATCCCCGCTCAATATCTGCGCAAAAAAGTACTCTGTTATATTTATGAAATGAATATACCTACCTATACCTACGTAGAAAAAAAACTATGCATTTAATTTGGAAGAAATATTTATTTAAAACAAGTGTCCTAAAATAACAATTAATACTTAAGAATAATATTAATTACAAACTAAATCTCAAAAAATAAATTACCAAACGTAATATTAAAATATTAACTTAAATAAAATTAAACCTAAAAAAAACCCCTTAAAAGGAGCTACCCATCTAAGCCGCCCCGATTGGTTCCCGACGCAAAGGTGCCCATCACGCTCGCAGTGTTTCCGCGCTGAATCGCGATGGACAGTCTTTGCTCCAGGAACGTATTTAATTACGTTAAAAAGTTAGGACAATTTTAATGTGAGAGAAATAAAATGTTAAAAAAATTGTACCTACCTACTTAATTTTCAAGTTTGTTATTGAACACCAAGACATTACTAGCGATTTAGGCACTTTGCCAGCCTAGGCTTAAGTAGGTCTGAAAGAGTAGGGTAGTGCATATTTATAATTTTCAGTTATCGCTTTATATAAGGTTCTTCTGGCCGAAGGGCGTCGCGTTTCGGCGGTTTGGGGGCAACCTGCCGAACCCTACGCCGGTTCAGACGACGCAATGGAGCTACGCTGTTGTGTCAATCTAAATGTAATTAATATTATTTGATTCGTATATGTGTATCTGTATAATTGATTAATTTTAGTTTCATGACTCATTGGTGTTATACCATGTAATGTCGGGAACTTTTGTTTTAATAAATAAATAAATATAAACAATTAGTCGTGTGAGCATTTCTCAAATAGTTTATAGGTACATCACAATTATGCGCTAAATTCGTGAGTTACCGTTTTGTTCATGGTAAGAAATTCCATTAGTGATTTCTTATTTAGAATTAAGGCTTTGAAGACTTTATTATGCAAAATAATAGCCAAAATATTGATATTGGTATAAAAAAACTGATCACCGGATAGGAAACTTAAACGGCCATTTAATGATATGTACCTACATTTTATTCTACAACTCCACATATTACGAATTAATTGAAAGAGTGAGTAAATAGTTATTTATAAGGCGTAAGTATGCTCAGAAAGTGCTCTATTAAAAAATTAAAACTTATGCACAGAAAGACATATTTTTCTAATGATGCTAGTTTTCTTTCCTCGCATAATAATTTTAAAATACATATTGTGTGTTAAAATTTATTTTTTTCTTTTACTCAATGCTCTACAGTGCTTCATAAGAAAAAGACAATCTCGGTAGTACCAAGGCTGTTTAGAAATATGCTATAAAATTAATTCCCGGCATGCAGAAAAGTGTCACCTGTGCACAAATTTACCCTTAAAAAGCGCACTTTTGAGCATATGCATTTTCAATAATATTAACCTTTTCATTTTTCGTCGTGAGTGCCTGTGTCGCCAATACAAAATGACACCACGCAGATGAGAGCTTGCATTTAAATAAGACTAATTTATCATGGAAACCTAATTGGACTTTTGTCATATTTATCAGGCTCTACAAAGGTGAGCTGGATATTGATTGTCTGTTTTTTTTTATATTGGCACAACAAAGTGGCTCCACTCCACCTGGCCCCTATACCACAAAACTTTACAAGCGTACAATTCTACAAAATTGTCAACTTTTTGTATGGGAATTTATACAATTTTGTAGAATTGTATGCTTGTAAAGTTTTGTGGTATAGGCCACTGGTCGTAAGTGGAAAGTGGAGCCCAAATCGTGGCGGTAACGAACAGTGGCCTATACCACAAAACTTTACAAGCGTACAATTCTACAAAATTGTATAAATTCCCAAAATTGTACGCTTGTAAAGTTTTGTGGCATAGGGGGACCAGCAGTAAAGTAACCTGTCAGTTGCCACCGCCTTGCTGGCCCGCTAGATGCTTCTTCATTCTTGATAATTGTAATATATATCAGCTTACGGTGGTTAAAAGGAACATAATTATTGTGTATGCGATTAAAGGATTTTCACCAAAGTTCTCATTTATTTTAAGGATTGCTGCTGCTAGGACAATGACGGTAATTAAGCCCAATGCGGGTAAGCTATCTCTGAGAGCCGTATATTAATGTTTTTTTTTTCGTTTCAACAGGTAGTTACGAAAATTATCCAGCATTAAATTATATGGAGGCACTATGGCTTAGTGCTTTCGCCTGTCCACAAGGACTAAAATATATCTATTTTTTTAAATAATATGCATATATATTAATTACATTACAAGGGCCTATCTTAGATATAGGATAGATTAAATTTATTTATACGTCTAAATTGTACACATTTGTAAATTAACATTTTCTATGAACAACCAAATCATCCAGCCTACTACTTAATAATAATAATTAAAGTCAAGTTGGATTTAATAAGCGAAACATACTCATGTTTCTCTTTTCCCTGACAAAATTATGCCTTTCTAATAGTGTGTGTATATCATTCGTCTGTAGAATAAAAAAGAATTGTGTTCTAAAAGTGCGTAATTAAAGAATAAATAAATAAATATCTTGGGACATCTTACACAATCAACCTAGGCCCACGGTAAGCTCAATTAAGGCAGATGTGGGTACTAGACGACCATATAATTATATAATAGATAGATACATATAGATACTTAAATACATACACAGCCATGACCAAGGAACAAATATTTGCGATAAATAAATTCACAAATAATGCCGTCGCTGGGTTCGAACCCGGAATCTCCAGCTGCGTAGGCAAGGTCACTACCAACTAGGCTACGGAGGCTGACAAACGACAGAGTAATCCAACTGTTTAAGTGTGTTTACATTTATTTGTTTTCTACTAGCGAATAGTATATGAAGTTTTAAATCTTGCCCGCGGTTCCACTCACAGATGTCATATATACCATAGATCAAGCAAACGTATCTACTTAGCGTGTCAAATGAACTCAGTGAAATCCACTGAGTTGTCCGTCTTTAATCGCAGCTTGCAGCTTTCGGGCGTCAAATTTTGTAAGTTGAAGTGAACAAAAACATTAATAATGCCTCTAAGTAATATTAATTGCAACAACACAAAAAAATATGAATACTCAAGGGCTTGAGACATATTTAAAATCATAGACAAGTAACAACTTCAGTACAAAATCTGACACGCTCAGCCGCCATACAAATTGTTTCTTCTATCCAAATCTAATTCTGTGGTTCCACTTATACTCCATTTCAAATACCATAGCCTGATGCCACATAAAACTTTGCAGTGACATCGGGCCATAGTATTTGAAATGGAGTATACCTAACTTGACAATAGGTATACGAAATAATTAATTCCATTTATTCTGTTTGGTGCCGTGTGGTGACGGCATTAAGAATACTTTTGTCACCACCCCAACTCCTCCTGCGGGTGTCGTAAGAGTCGACTAAGGGATTGAAGTGTCACTGACCATTCTACAAGATTGATGATGGGCAGCAGAGTCATCATGGTGGACACATTACTGCGATCGTCAATCCGCTTGCCCAGCGTGGCGATTATGGGCATTTACCTCCTAATGCGTCTATACACATAGTTAATAGGAGAGGCCTACGTCCAGCAGTGGACTAACATAGGCTGATGATGATACCTAACTTGACAATAGGTATACTAAATAATGAATTCCATTGAATCTAATTTTAGTTTCCATTAAAAAGTAACCTTTATTAAAATTAAAAAATTAAAACACTTAGCAATACTTGAATGTAATCCGGTAAACAATTAAGACTTAAGACGCTTTATATTTTTTATTTAAAGCTACTTAGTATTGGTAACAGAATCTCACCCCCGTGAAACTAGAAGACGTTACTCACCCCGACAGGGGGTGAAATAAAAGAAACACGCCGAAAGAGGGCACTTTTTAATTAGTACCAGTTTTTAAAGTGTTCTTTAAGAAGGCGCGTTGCAACGAGCAAGTTATATGAACCAGTACTTGAACAAAATATTGACTACATTTCGCTAAGTACAAGTAACATGAACAAAAACTGATTTTCTTTTAAATAGACATAGGTATCTCGATAGTAAAAACATTGTTCACTAATAAGTTTGTAATATTATAATCACTGCTTTGTTATGTGCATGAAACAAGTTTTCTAAATGCCAATAAGAACTGTCTGTCTGTAAATAAATAGCTGGATAAAAAGGAACTGGAACAGATCCTTTATAAGGATAACTATACTCTGTTGTATTTAAAAAAGGTAAACAATCTTGCAGTAAATTTTCATTGAAAACTACGAGTAGAAAATAAGTTTTAGCAAATATACATAATACAACAAGGAAATAGAGTGATTTACCTATATTGTTTTGATTCATAAAGTACCTAGTTTGGATTTTTAAATGCATTTTTCAATAAAAGGATACTGCAAGATTGTTTAAATTTTGTGACAACCTTTGTTTTTCTTTTTTTAACCGATTTCGAAAAAGAAGGAGGCTTCTAATTAGATTTTTTGTACGTATATTCCCTTGATATTTCCGCGAATTGTGCGAAAATTTACACATTTTTAGTCGAAGGAATATAACCCCGAGATGGTGCAGTTGGCACCGAGTCGGGGTCTGATGATGGGCTCTTCGAGAAATCGGTTGAATTCTTTTTTCTTAATTTTGGCAATGATGGGAGAAGCATTATGTGCTAAATGGGATTTCTAGCTTCAGTTGCAAGTTCATTAATTTGGTTACAAAGTGTCAAACATTGGCAACATTCCCTCTTTGTAGCTTCAAACCTAGCGTACATATAGGTACTTAATAAATAGAAAACAACCATTACCAAGAAACTATAGTTGGAAATCTCTAAGAATGAACTTTTGACAGTTATAGAATAAACATTATTAATATGAGGGTAAGGCTAACCGTTTTTCCGATAGTCTTAACGTCATATATGTAAGGCTCATTTCTAAAGTGTCAAAAGTTAAATCTCAGAAATTTCCAACTATAATATTTGTGATAAACGCACAAATAAATTCCCTTGTCGCGATTCGAACCCGGAACCTCTAGCTTCGTAGGCAGGGTCACTAGCGACTGAGCTATGGAGACTGGCATTTCAAACTCTGTGCCTAGAGTGATGGGTATTTAGTTTAATTTTAACAACCTTCATTCGTTACCGAAACCGTTTAATAGACAGTACACAGACATAAAACCCACTTGCTATCAGGGCTAACCATTTTTCTGTCATGTTTTGTGGAACGGAACTCTCAACAATCATTAATTACAGTATTATATCATTCACAAACAAATGCCACTACATCTCATGCTATTACCAATGTATTACCTCCCACGAGCTTTGCTTTTTGAAGCTTATTAGATACCCGAAAACCGTTCGCCATTATGCCAGTAGAAATACATACAGTAGGTAGTACTTAGTATAGTCTAAATTGTTTAGAATGTACAAAATCAATATCGCAATAATAGCGATTAGTACAAATACCTACTTACTCTAAAATTATTCCTATCAAATCGGAGGCCCAATTTTCGCTGACGATAACTACAAATATCTATATTACTTAATCAATATTAAGATAAATGTACCAGTGGGTACTCGATATCTTCGTGCCTAATTAGATTACCTATCTGTGAATAATGGTATCCTGCCTTTTCGCAAAATTGCCCGCTGTCTGACTTACCCAACTTAACAGTTTACCCGCTGCCTCTTTGTAAACCACCTCAGAAATAACCAACACTTTTTACTTTGGAAGTAGTATATTATATTTTTATATATTTAAGGTTATATTGCATTAACAAACTGCTTGTTCCAATCCAAAACTCAATTAGTCTATTCTTATTTAATTATTTAACAATTCATATCTTAACAAGTACGTCCGTCACCTTCAGCGTTCCCGCCAAGAATGCCCCTCCGCTCGAGTCCATTTACCTGCTCTCGGACATGACGTCACCAGAATAGTCAATGCAGCTACTTTTAATGTACAATTTATTTCTAAATGTCATAAAACCTTACACTCGACCATCCTGATGACGTGCATGTCCCCAGGCACGTATCGGGTGAAACCAAAACCTTACACTCTGCACGGCGGAAAAGGACATTCTTAGCCTACAAATTTTCTATTCTATATAACCGAACGGGATAACCGAAGCCGGATATCGGAAGCTGGGTGACCGCCAAGCCTCATGGCGATGCGTTGGTTGCAAAAATGCTCAGAAACCAAGCCTAAGTATTCAGCCTGCGGCCGTGGGTGCTTCATCAGCTGCCACCTTGACCGCGCCCCTGACTTTACAAGACTTGATGGCAGAAATCCGGAAAGTTTCAGCACAGTTGGAGCCCCTATCTACAGTTGTAGCAGATATACAAGCCATCAAAGCTGATATCGCGGATCTCAAGTTGTCAGACTCAAACACCACCGTCAAACTGTCCCAGTTCGAGGAACGCCTCACTAAAGTTGAGGACTCTCATGACGACGTCGGTCTCAGAGCTCAAATAACCGGTCTGGAAGCTGAGCTCAATGAGAAAGACCAATGGCTCCGTTCTAACAACGTTGAAATAATAGGAGTTCCCATGAAGAACAACGAAAATCTCTTCGAGATTCTGAACAGGATTGGTACAAAGGTAACATACGCATTGCCCAAGACCTGCGTGAACTATATAACCCGAGTGCCTTCACGTGGCCATAATGCATCCAGGCCAAAGTCGATTATAGTTTCTTTTACGAACCGATACACGAAAGAGGACTTTATCGCAGCATTCCGCCTCCGTAAGACTATCACCCTTGAGGACATCGGCTTCCAGGGCGCCGGCAGGATCTTCGTTAATGACCACCTTACGGTCAAAAATAAGATGCTCCTGAATAAGACAAAGGCTGTGGCTAAGGAAAAAAATTTTCAGTACGTGTGGGTGAAGCACGGAAAGATTCACGTCCGAAAAACCGATTCTACACCAGTTCTGCTAGTGAGAACCGAGGAGGAACTCTCGAAGCTATTCTAGAAATAAGCACTCTCTTATCCTACTTGTCACGAGTATTATTTGTTGCCGAGGATTTTTTGTTCTTGTTTACCTATATGCCTAGTTGTACTAAGATCAGATGTAAATGTGAAATTATTACTTGCCTATACATAAAGATTGATGAGATTACCTACCTACTTCGATATTATTTATTGCAGAGCGTTTACATATCGTTTTGTATTTTTAATTATTTAACTATTTTGCTATTGCTTTTCCGTTTCATACGCTTTATACCTTAGCGTTTACCATCAAAACGTGAGGGGACTTAGAACCAAAACTGACATATTTCGTAGAAGTTTGCGAGCAACCGATTACGACGTTATAACCTTAACTGAATCATGGTTATGTGAGGGTATACGGGATGAGGAACTTTTTGACGAGCGTTATTCTGTATGGCGTCGTGACCGTGACTACAGATCGACTCAGCAATCTCGTGGGGGCGGCATAATTATTGCAGTTAAACGTAGTATTTTGGCCGCCGATGTGGCAGACTGGCGGTCGTCGGCCGAAGATATGTGGGTATCATTGACCCTACGGTGCCCTCGTTCTAAGTTAATCTTCAAGCTGAATATTTGCACTATTTATCTATGCACCGAAAAAATGGGCAACTCGTTCATTGATCAATTGGGCAATTTTTGTGATCGTGTTGAGTCGATAGTAAACAGTAACCAGGACGATAAATTTCTCATACTTGGTGATTTTAATATGAGTTGCATAGAGTGGTCTGAATCTGATCACGGGTTAGAACCGTCATTTGTCTCCGGTGAGCACGTAACCAATTTTCTTGATACTTTTAGCTTTTGTAATCTGCAACAATATAGTTCAATTAAAAATGTTCATGGGGGTATCCTGGATTTAGTTTTCTCCAATGACTATGTCTCGGTAACGGCTTGTCTCGACCCATTGGTGCCGGAAGACCCGTATCATAAAGCATTATGCATATCTATATCCTCTGTTGAACTTGAACAACTTGCTACTGCTAAACGTACGGTATTCGCATTTTTTCGTGCTAACTATCCCGCAATTAACAAAGATTTAATGGCTTGTGAATGGCCCGCAATTTTAGACTCTGGCGACGTCGAAGACGCGGTTAATTCGTTTTATAAAATTGTATACGAGCTGCGTGACAAGCATGTACCAAAAAAAACTGTCAGTACTGCTAAATATCCACATTGGTATAGTCGCGGGCTTATTCGGACGATAAAGGAGAAGCACAAGTACTTCAAAAAGTTCAAGACCTACAAAAACCTTTCTGATAAATATACTTTTGAATTGCTCAGAGACAGGGTTAAGTTATTGGAAAAAGAGTGTTACTCTAACTACATAAATAATGTCGAGGACTCGCTATTAACCAATCCGCGTTGTTTTTGGTCTTTTTTGAAAAACAATAATAAACAGGGTTCTTCTTTTCCTGCTTCTATGACTTACTCTGGCTCTACCGCTAATTCCGGAGAAGGCATCAGCAATCTATTTAGTGACTATTTTCAATCTACTTTTCTGACAAATGATGCTCCAGCCAGCTCTGTTTTGCTAGATGAGCCATTAACATCTATTATTTCGGATATTCCATCTATTGAGGTCCAGCCCGATCAAATTAAGAAATTACTAGAAAATCTCGACCTCAATAAATCCGCCGGGCCTGATCATCTTCCAGCTGTTTTCCTTGCAAGTTGCTCCGAGAGTCTTTCGCAACCGCTAGCTAGACTTTTTAATAGGTCTCTTTCAGAGGGAATCATGCCGCGCTTATGGAAATCTGCCTTTGTGACACCTATCCATAAGAGAGGTAATAAGGGTAAGGTTGAAAATTATCGCCCAATATCTAAGTTATGTCTAATAGCTAAAATTCTTGAACGAGTTGTTTACATTCAGGTCTATGCTGGTCTCAAACATGTGTTCTGTCCCTATCAACACGGTTTTCTCAAAGGAAGATCTACTGATTCTAACCTTATTCTTTTTAACGAATACCTGACACGCAACCTAGACAGTGGTAATCAAGTAGATGCTGTGTACACAGATTACAGCAAGGCGTTCGACCGCATCGATCACGTTCTTTTACTACGTAAACTTCTATCGGTAGGTATTAGAGGAGACCTCTATCGATGGTTCACCTCTTATGTTCTAAACAGGTCGCAAGCGGTTGTTCTGAACGGATTTTCGTCATCTTGGGTGGAAATCCCTTCAGGAGTGCCGCAAGGATCTCTACTCGGACCTTTATTATTCATCATATTTATTCATGATATTTCCGAATGCTTTAAATACTCTAACATTCTTTTATTTGCTGATGACATGAAAATCTTCAGAGCTGTCAATAACGATTTTGATTCTACTTGTCTCCAAGAAGATCTTCTGAGACTAGATCGTTATTGCGCTAGGAATAAACTAGATTTAAACGTCTCCAAATGTTATGTTATTAGTTTTTCACGTAAGCGGAATATCTTTAACCACGACTACTTGTTAAAAAATGAAATTATTTCCAAGTGCAGTGAAATAAGAGACTTGGGTGTAATATTCGACAACAAGTTGATGTTTGATCGGCACGTGGAATCAATTGTTAATAAAGCTTTCAGGTCTCTCGGATTTATTATGCGATCGTGCAAAAACTTTAAAAGATTAAAATCAATCAAAATAGTTTACTGCGCTTTTGTAAGGAGTCATTTGGAATATGCCTCTCAGGTTTGGAACCCTTGCTATGATATATATATTTCGAAAATTGAAAGAATTCAAAAAAAGTTTATTCGTTTTCTGAGATATAAATACAAAATACCTAAGCAGAGCTATGCGCAGCACTGTGCCAAACTACACCTACTACCCCTTTATATCCGACGTAATATCTCGGACGTAATTTACATCATGAAAATTGCCCAGAACCATGTCGACTGTCCCGATCTGCTGTCCGGCCTGAGTTTCTCAGTCCCCTCACGCCTGTCTTCTCGCTCTAAATCAACGCTCCATGTCCCCCGCGCTTGTAGTAATTATAGGAAGAATTCTTTCCTTCCAAGAGCTGCTCGGTCTGTTAACCAGCTCTGCAAACGTCACAATCTCATCGATCTGTTCTGTGATAGCTTTAGCTCAGTTCGTAGGTTAATGAGTAATGACTTCCCCGGCAATGTTTAGTTAACTGTTAACTACAAATTGTTTTTTTTTTTCGCTCTTTGTTTTCAATTTTAGTAAATATTTAGTTATATCCACTGTTACGCGTCCGTACTTCTGCATGTTATGTTCATATTCAATTTCTATCTGTGGAAACTTGTAATTGGCTTATTGTTTGTATGTTACAACATATCTTGTCATTTTAGCTGTAAGTTTTCCTCTCAAATAAAATAAAATAAATAAATAAATAAAATATATAAAAAAAACAATTGTAATCGTATGTAACTAAAAGTAGTGCTAAAGTATTATATAATGCAATCATTTTATTTATATTTAATTTACATCTGTAATAATTTGTAACTTTGAACTTATAATAATAAAGTCGAGTTTCTTGATTATATAATATATCATAAATTATGTGATTCACGAAGACGCGCAATTTCATCTCTACATCAATATTACTAAATCTACGCATCGTCGTGACTGACATAATCTAGTACACGTTTTAACATTGTGTGAATTCAAATAATTATCTATTTAAATGCTAGATTACATTGTTTACAACGTGCCTTTTCTCCAAGTAGCGATATATTTGATTTAAATATTCATTATTTCATCTAAGTAACCAAGAAACCATGCAGTCAATTAACCTTGTCACTATAGAAAGAAAACCTTTTATTATTTTTATGTTATAACCTTTTATCCTTATAACCTTTCTACAAAATTCCCTTGTAGCCTCGCAGCTAATTATCAGCGTGATTAAATATCTTTGTAACCTTAAAACCAATTTTCCTTATAGCCTTGTAACCCAATATCCTTGTAACCTTGTAACCAAGTATCCTTGTAGCCTTGTAACCAAGTATCCTTGTAGCCTTGTAACCAATTATGTCAACAAACATATATCCAAAGTCATTAGTCTCGTTCCAGGCCAAGCTAAGCACGCCAACCATTTCCGCGTCTTCTAGCACTTGACCTGAAACGAGAAAACAAAAATACACTTGCGATAGCTAGTTGTCAGAGTCGTCTATCTCTTCTATATAAGAAACATCGTTATCACTTTCGTTGCCATTATCAATTTCTAATGAAGCTATATGGATCCATGGACGCATTCTGTCTGCAGCGACTGTAGTCTTTCGTCTAGTTTTCATTCCTTCATATCCAGCAATTGGGGCCACCTTGTAACGATCGTTACCAAGTACTTTAATTACTTTAAATGGGCCCTCGAAGGAAGGCATCAGTTTTGTACTTTTGCCATTATTTTGGAATTGAACTTTAGTAATTTTAACTAAATCGCCATTTTTGTAAGTACGTGCAGGACGTCTGCCCTGATCGTAGCGTGCCTTTTGAACATCTTGAACCTTATCAGTCCTTTCTTTAACCTCCTTTCGAATAGACGTTAACGATAGTTTACTTTGAGAATCATCTGTAACTTCATTCAACACAGGATTATATTCGCTCGTCATTTCAATCCCAAACATGACTTCAGCTGGAGCCCTACCTATCGTTTTTTGTACTGTATTATTCAGTCCCCACTGAATTTTCCCCAATTCCTTATCCCATTCCTTTTCGTCCGTTCCCAGACCCTGAGCTGTCAGTGAGTCGAGGATAGTTCTGTTATATCGCTCGATTTGACCGTTTGCTCTCGGGCTGGCCACGGCGTTCAACACATGCTTAATGCCTCGATCTAAACAAAACCTTTTGAACGCGTAAGAAGTGAAACATGAGCCGCGGTCGCTAATAATTCGGTCGGGTACTCGAAAAGTGTCAACTATGTCTTGCAACACCTTTATTACGCTTTGAGTCTTCGTGTTTTTAACCGGTTTTATAAATAGAAACTTCGTAAATGCATCTATAATAGCTAATACATGCGTGTGACCTGTCTTTGATTTCACAAAGGGCCCAAGGTGGTCAATATGCAGCGTATGAAAAGGCTTTTCGATTTTTTTTATGGGATGCAACAGGCCTTCCTTGGAATTTGAACCTTTCTTGGCATAAGCGCACTCAATGCACGCTCCTACATATTTCTTTATGAACCGTTTCATTTTGGCAAACCAATAATTCTTTTTAACTCTATCCAATGTTTTCTCAAAGCCTACGTGACCTATATCGTCATGATTACGCTTGCATATCTGCCACCTTGCGCCCTTCGGGACCACCCACCTCAAACAATCTTTATCACCACCTACGCATCTAAATATTTTGTTATCCCGTAAAACGTAATTTGATTTAATGTACTCTACGCCTTTTGGGTCTAAATCGCTACTAATAATGTCACGTATGCGGCATAATTCCGAGTCACCCATTTGTAACGTGAGGAGCCAGTCATCATCGCAAATTGTCATGACAGAAGGGTATTGTTCGGGACACTCGGTTTCTACATCGGCGATTGGATTTCTAGACAACGCATCAACATGTGCCATTTTGGTGCCCGCCCTATATTCTACCGTACATTGAAACTCCTGCAGTGCTAACCACCACCTGGCAATTCTAGGTATGAGATCACGTTTTCCAAAAGTGGAGCGGAGAGCACTACAATCGGTGACTATTTTGAACGGCTTGCCTAGTAGGTACACTCTTAGCTTTTTTAAAGAGCAAATCACAGCCAACGTCTCCAGCTCATAGGAGTGAAAGTTCCTTTCCTCCGGGGTAGTTTGGCGACTATAATACGCCACCGGATGAAATGAACCCTCACTTCCAGTGGGCCGCTGTAAGAGTATTCCGCCAACACTTAACCTACTCGCATCCGTGTGTAGTTCTGTTTCCGCATTAGGGTCATAGATGGCGAGGACTGGTCTTTCGACTAACTTTTCTTTCAACTTTCCAAACGATTCTTCTTGGGCGGTTCCCCATTCCCACACAGAATTCTTTTTGAGTAATTTTGTTATAGGTTGAGCTAACTGGGCAAACCCTTGTATAAATTTTCTAAAATAACTCACGAGTCCAAGGAATTGCCTAGTATTGTGCACATTTTCTGGTTTTGGGAAATCGACCACACACTGAATTTTTGCCTTTCCGGGCCGCATGCCTGCCGAACTTATTTCAAAACCTAGGTAATTAATTTCATTTTGTAAAAAGTTGCATTTAGACAAGTTAAGCTTTAGATTAGCTGTTTTTAGCGATGCCAGGACCTCTTCTAGTCTATTTAAACATTCCGCGGAGGTCTTACCGAAAATTAACAGGTCATCAATATAAACGGTAGCTTTGTCAAACCGGGCCGGTCCCAGAACACGATTCATCATGCGCTGAAACACCGCTGGCGCGTTTGCCAGGCCGAATGGCATTCGATTATACTCGTACTGGCCATCCGGCGTGACAAACGCCGTCAGATGTTTACTGCCTTCTGAAATTGGTACCTGATAGTACCCGGACATTAGATCTAACGTGATGAACCATGACTGGCCGGCTAGACGAGCGATCTCGTCCTCTATTACCGGTATTGGATAGCGTTCCTTAACGGTTATAGAATTTAATAATCTGTAATCGACGCAAAGTCGGATTCCGCCATCCTTTTTTCGGACAAGTATAATGGGGCTGGCGTAATTAGACACTGACTCCCTAATTATACCGGATTTTAACATGTGATCTATCATAACCCGTACCTTCTCGCGTTCGTGATGTGATAATCTGTAAGGTCTGTATACTACCGGTCGCTTGCTATCTATCTCTATGTTCATTTCGGTCACGTTCGTACAACCTAGGCTAGCTAAATCGAAAGCAAAACAATCTTCGTAACGGCTTAGAAGTCTAAAGAGCTTGTTTTTATCCTCTTCAGTTACATTATTTCCTAGTTGGATTTGTTTTTCATCTAAACGTGACGAGGATGTTTGCCCTATAGCGACTTCCTCTTTGTCTCGATTTACCGTTGTACCCATGTCCGATAGCCTGTATACTGTTTGTACACGTTCTGCTCGCGCAAATATAAAGTTTTTTTCTAAATAACAAGATGTAGCACAAGGCATTACCATCACAAACAGGCTACCTTGTTTCACTTCATAAATCCCACCACAAATTATGTATTGATCTTGAGGTTTTCCTACCACCTTAGTGTTTATGACTACGTTACCACTGAATACTGTCCCAGTGGCAGCTTTCACGCTGGCTACCCCGTATATCCTATTATGAGCTACAATTCTCACAGTCTCTAACTTCTCATCATCACGCTCGTGTACATTAGGAAGCTCTGTACCTATATGCAAAAATTGCAACTTATTAGCATCTTTGTATACCACGATGTGTGATTGTTCAGAGAAAGTCTGACCAATGAGCATGGATTTCTCAAGTAGACCATCATTAACCACTCTACATATCACGTTGGCGGTAACGCCGTCAATTGATATTGTCAATTCCACTGATCCCAACGACTGGACCAGCTTATCACCGAATCCTATCATGGTGTTAGGCACGCAATCATGTGAAATTCCAAGATGTGAGAAACTGGATTCTTTTATCAACGTTACTTCGCTCCCTAGATCGACAAAGGCTCCCATTGTCTTACCGTTAACTTGTACCATTTTTTTAAATTTATCAGACCGGTTAGAACCGTGTATGCGCATAACTTTGGGTACATTGTCAGCCTTTGTCGAGCCAGGGTCTGACCTAAGCTTACACATTTCTGACTTGTGTCCGACCATTCGGCACACGTTACATTTAACCAAAGGCTTAGGGCAGCGAGAATAAATATGTCCCTTCTCTTTGCAATTGTAACAAAATATGTTAGGGTTTACTTTCGTACCCGCTTTATTAGACATCTTATCATCACTCCCGGCTACATTTTTATCTTTTGGAGACTGGAAATTACCGAATGTTTCTTTATTACTGCTTAGTAGAAATTTAAGTAGCTGATCTGGTTCCTCACATCGCAACGCTAAAGCACTAGATCGCATAGTTCGATCGCCAATACCATGAATGAGGCAATCAACCGCCCTCCTACCCGTTATTTCGCACTGATTAAGTAGGGCTAATTTTTCATAGAAGTAAACCTCGATAGGTTCTTGATATTTACTCCTACGTTTCAACATGTCCTCCAGCAATTGCCCGTAATTTTGTTCAGATGGGAATGCGTTAATTAATTTCGTTTGCCACTCATCCCAAGAAAAAAGAATTGTATTAAGGCTCTCAAACCAAGTCTTAGCTAACCCAGTTAATTTCTGCATGGCAAAATGGATAACCGTCTTCTCGTCCCAACCATAAACTTTTGCGCACTCATTAACCTTTTTTAACCACAATTCAATTCTTTGATTTTTTTCGGATGGGTTAAACTCGGGAATAATATTTTTATGGTCAATATTTCTATTTACCGGACTTTGGCCTTGTGTTTTCGGCTGGGATGAGAAAACGTCTTTGATAGATTTAATAATTTCAACTATATCATTAGAAGAGAATGAAGGGCTACATGACCTTTTATGACGTCTATCGAAGCTGGTGGAGTCCCTTCCAGTGCGATCGCGCGTTGGTCTGGGGCCCTGCTCTCGGCTGCGGCTGCGCGGTTCGCGGCTGGCCACGGCTCTCGGCGGCCGGCTGCGGTCGCGTCGCTCGCGGCTCGATCTTGACGACGAAATGCGATCGCTCCTCCGTGAGCGTCGCCCTGCGTCTCTTTCTTTCTGTAGCTCCTTCTCCATGTCCCGAATACGCTCTCGCTCCTTCTTCAGCGCTTGCTCTCTCTCCTTCAAGCGGCGACTGTGGCTGCGGCTGCGGCTTCTGTGTCGCATACTCGTATCACTGCGTCTCGATCGGGAACGATCACGCCCTGGAGTCACTAAGCTCCGGCGCTTCCCATTGTCTTCATTCATTATCTGAAACTCGTCACACGTGCGTTAGTACATCGGCGAGTTAAGTAGAGGGTAGTTTATAGATATTTGTTCATATCTCGTAAACGGTGCGTCCTAGCGCAAAAATAACGAAAATTTGGGGTCCCTTTGAAGCCCCACAAGGGCCCTTGGCATCATATTCCAAAAATAAAAATTCGTTTTTTTTTTTTTTTTTTTAAATGAAGTATACTTGAATCTATTTAGTTGTATGTAGTAATACAATTGGTATAGCTTTAACATTAATGTTTGCTTCTATCATTATCATCATCAACATGCACATGCACAACCGGCGACGAACTAACCTCACTAAGACTGACAATTTTAGAGTTAATAACAAAAATATTCTCTATGTGAGCGTATACTTACGGAATTTCGTAATCCCACTGGCTGATTTGTAAACCACCTCAGAAATAACCACCACTTTTTACTTTGGAAGTAGTATATTATATTTTTATATATTTAAGGTTATATTGCATTAACAAACTGCTTGTTCCAATCCAAAACTCAATTAGTCTATTCTTATTTAATTATTTAACAATTCATATCTTAACAAGTACGTCCGTCACCTTCAGCGTTCCCGCCAAGAATGCCCCTCCGCTCGAGTCCATTTACCTGCTCTCGGACATGACGTCACCAGAATAGTCAATGCAGCTACTTTTAATGTACAATTTATTTCTAAATGTCATAAAACCTTACACATACCCTACTTGACCCTACTAATTAATCCTACTAGCATCATCTAAACGAGGCACGACGACATAGCTCAGCAGAAAAGGGGAAAAATACGCCTGTAACTCGCGAGATATTCTTAATTAAAGTTTTTTACAAGTCACTTTACACTCTTCGCTCCGGCTCTAGGGATCTCCTTGTTTATGAGGCAGTATTTTCACTTAAAAAAAAAACATTTTACCTGCTTGAAACCTTTTATATAACCTATACATTGTTTATTATACTTACATAGGCGAAAAAAAACTAGGCGCATAGAATTGTCTGCGCATAGCATTTTTTTATTTATCGCATTTTTACTAACTGGGATTGTTGAACCGACTATAATATATAGACAAATTATCCAGAGAATGAAATTCAAATAATGATTTGCTTATTCTAACATATACAAAGAAAAATAGAATAAAATAAACTAACACTAAGGAAATAAAACTATATCTACAAATACTATACGTTAACAAATATTTACAAATAAAAAATAGGCTCGAGCTCCGTGCCTGATGGTAGGGTGCCCAGAAGGCTGGCGGAATTACCTCGCTGAATAGCAATCGCTATTCGCTGGGCGAGGTAATAGCCAGCTCTCTGGTCACCGGTGGCGTCTACGAGCCGCTTCTTAAGCCCTTTAAATATCTAGCTTATACCTACTTATGATAACTGTAAAACCCAAGGAACCCGTTTTGTTTTTATAATATTATCATTATCAGAGAATACAAACCAAAAATAATTTAAGAAAATACTAATAGCCAAATTTAAAATGTAAAGTGACTGCGAAATTTCAACATCTACTTATTCATTGATATTTAGGTACGTAAATAATTTATTACAATTCGCGAAATGATGTTTTGCTAAAGAATTTCTAATTCATAATCATAACCTATTGAAGATATGATAGGTAGATCCTATCGTATTCTAACATTAAGAAAAATCAAAACACTTGTGTTGGGTTTACCAATTTATTTAACAAGTATTTAAATACCTACCTAATTAATAAAACCAAATGTATTCCTTATAGTAGGAATAATACACTCTAAAAGGCATTTCTTAGAAAACGATGCTACCGACGTAAGTACATTTAAAAACTATTAAAATTTAACATCAAAATAAAATGCGCATTACCTACATATATGCAAGTGTTATAGTGTAATAGGTTGAGGTAGGTTAACACCTAAAACAGGTAGGTATCTACCAAACGAGTTTTTAAAACTATCGGTATTTATTTTATAGATAACGCCATTTTGTCGATGGCGGTAACGTCTAATACCTGTAGGTATTATTTAAAATGGCGGCGTATTTCTTTAGGTATTTACATTAAAAACGCATTAACGGCAACTAAGAAATAACATTTGCACTATTCTCGTAATATGTGTTGAATATAAATTAAAATAGATAAAATTTCACAATTTTCCTACGCATAAACGAACTGGCAGACCAAAATAACGAGTTAATTCGACATTATTTTTTATTTATTTATTTATTTTATCTTTTTTGCACAAAAGAAAACCTTAATGTACAAAAGGCGAACTTAATGCCAAAAGGCATTCTCTACCAGTCAACCTTAAGGCAAAGCAGAGATGTTTTTCATACAATAATGGACCAAAAACTGTCTTATTTACCTCTCTAAGCTTAACCATAACATAACCCAAAAACGAAAAAAAAAAATTGTAATTTTTTCAATTCCCAAGAATTTATTAGATTTTTTCTTGGTAATAAACGAGTTGATAAAAATACTTTAATTCTCATTTTTTAGAGGTACCTGGAACCATTCTCTGCACATACCGTCAGTTGTAATATGAATTAATGTAACCACCAAATGACGACTTTTCAAAATCAAAATCAAAATATATTTATTGGTATATAAAATATAGGTTACAACTTGAGTTAGTGGCCGAAACCTCCATGTAAGTATTCAGGAGGGCCAAAAAACGAAATGGACATTTATAAAGTATGTTGTATCTTTTTAGTTAATTATCCTATTGAAATGATGTTTATCTTGTTTGTTTTATTTTTAAGAGGTCTATTTGATAGACAGTTACTAACTGCGACCACACTTATAGTTCAGGAAATGGCTGGTGCTTACGTTAAATATTTTCAAAAAAATTTGGAGATACGTTAACAAATCAATGAAAATTATCAAAAGTGGATTTCGGAATTTAGGGTAACTCACAAATTGAAACCGAATTGCTTATGAGCCATACAATGCAGACGGCGCTTACAGCAGTGACGTTTATAAAAATATGGTGAGTACATTAGGAAAGACATGTTTCGTACTTACAAATTCGTACTTACGTTAAAATATTGTCTATGATTTTTGGAAACCTTTACATACGTTAATAAAAAACGTAGAAACCTAATAAAATGGCAAAGTTTTTGTTAACGTATTCGACATTTTTTTCTAGATATCAATATTTCATATACACCGTTCGATAGAGCAGGAAATTTGCAGTCAAACGGTATACTTAACTCAATTTCGTCATTTTGGTGGTTACATTAATTCATATTACAATCGACGAATTACAATATTTGAATTTGTGCCTTTTTAGTGACAGTTATTGTTGGACCGAGGTATAGTAAAAATGTCTCGTGTTAAACTTATGAAATTCATGCCACATTCAGCAATATCGTTACAGAAATCTACTAAGTACCCGCATAAAGTATCAACCAGCCCACTAATGAGTCGATACAGTTTATTACAACTATCTATCACAGATCACGCGATAGTACCACGCTTCTGAAACAATTACAGCGCTAACTTTATTAAAACTAGATAAGAAAAAAACTAAAAAACACATAATGCTAACCATGACGCTCTAATGAAGACTGTACGTCAAAGTTAATGATACGTATCGATCGTATTTGCAACAGAGCAGCGTTTTGCTGAGCGTTGATATAGATCTAGAATACAAATACAATTTCCATGATAACATCTCTACATTTGATGTAGGTGCTGCCATCTAGTGTCAAGTAGATGAACTAGCGAAGTAAAAAAGTTTATTTTAGCGCCATCTAGCGGCGAGTAGTAGTAGCAGAACAACAGGAAACTTCGTTCTGATGAAGTGTGACACGTTTTTAGGTAGTTTTATATAGTATGTTAAGATGGCGCTTTAATCGGTTGGCGTAACAAGCCATGTCGCTGCTAGATGTCACTAATAAATTTTATTTATTGAATATATATATTAGATTTTATTATTTAGATATTAGATATAGATAGAGAGAGATATAATATATTATTGTATTTGTTAAGATATTATTGTATAATGTTAAATATGCTAAATACGAATAAGTAAGATACATAAATCCGTAATTATTAATTAAATTGTGAGTATTTTTGTGGATAACTCAAATTATTTAATTCATTGGTAAACTCGGTATTTTTTCTTTAGATAACATCTAATATTCATAAATTGCGAATAATTAATAACAAAAAAAATATTTTGATAAAAATTGTTACATAGGCGAGTAACATAGCTTGGTTCTTAAAATGAACCATAGTTGAACTTGAAACATCTTCACCAGTGTCTTACTTATCCTTATCAGTTTACAAAGACAAAGTCAACAATTATTCTTTATTCAAGCAACAAGAAGTAGGCAGTTTACAGTAGGTAGACAAATATTTTCAGTGTTATGTTTATTTCGTGATTAAGCCCCTGATTAATACTTTATACCTACTTCCCGATATCGTCGGGGCATAGTACCTACAATACAGGGTAACTACCAAAGCAGATAGAGTTCAAATATCAAACAATTGACACTGAAATA